>VMDR010009277.1:0-33930 GCA_007922815.1 Macrotus californicus
GGTTACTTTTAATGACCTAATGCTAGATCAGGGCAAAATCCTCTTTCTGATTGGTCAAAGTCCACTGAATAAACTTCCAGAGAAAAGAATGATTGGTCTTCAGACAAATGATAGAAGTTCAAAACAGAACATACTAAATTCCATGACTGGACATATATATTATTCACAAACTAACTTTAGAAAGGAATTGTCAACCTCCATGCTGCCACCGAGCCTAATTTACTGTGTCCTCTAATTCTAGCAAAAGCAGGGAGAGACAGAGAGAGACAGGGACAGCAGCAGAAAGAGAAACACTCGTTACATTTGCATCTCTTTCAAAAAGAAAGTAAGGAAGAGTTACTAGAGCTCCTCCTCAGTGAATGGTTGTTAGATTCGCTCTGACAACTGTCTGGTGGGGGCAGGGCACAGAAGTGATGTTGCTGTGGGAAGTGACCCATTTCAGACACCCCACTTACCGGTTCCTACGGGGGAGGCTTTCATTTCAGCTTGGAAGGGGGCAAAGCTCCAAAAAGTATTTCCATTTTTTAAAGCTTGCCTAAGCTTGGAGATGATGAGCTTGGCCAGATAAAGCCAGTCATCCGAACCACAGCTGCTGGTCCTTTCCAGCCTGTGACACGTGCAGATTCTGTGTTGCGAGCCGGGTGGGAAGCAACTGCTGCCGCACCCCTTGCCCACCCCCACCTGCTTAACACGAACTGTCAGATCTATGGGCACTGAAGAGACCTTTCTTCCCTAAGCTGATACACGTGGGAAGAATGGAGCTTTCAGATCTATTTGTATATTATTATTGGGAATACATAGCTTTTCTAATTTTAACTAATTTGAATATCATAAACATTTAAGTTAAGTAAGAAACAAATAACATGTTATGACTAAAAAGGAAACAAGAATTATACTGCTGTTACACACTAAGTCTTATGCAATGAGACTTGTTTTTTAAGTAAATTTACTGTGAGAAAAGTGTAATCAATAAAAGTTTTAAAATTACTTGGAAATCTTCTACATATTTAGTCTTTTCATACTAAAAACACTTGGGCCATCAGGGCTGAGTTCCCACCTCAGCAAAATATGTTTTTGCTCGTCGAGTGCACGCAATGGAGCCTACCGTACCAAATAAATGATTGGCTCGTCTTCTTTTTTTAAATATGAGCCCATTTTAAAGTGAGCCTTCACTCTTGCATATTTCACACGTGGAGCTATCTCCAACAGCTTGTACATTGTACACATAGTTGACCATGCATGATTCAGCCCCCACCGTTGCCGTCATATGACTTGGGAAATAAATCCTATCTCCACGCCAGCACTGCAAGTTCAGAGCTTGCCGTGGAAATTGTGTGCATTCTGTCAATCAGCAGATCACGTGTGCTGGATAAATTAGGTGCCTTCTGGAGGGAGGAGGTCCCAGGGATGAAGTACACTGGGTATAATAGTCTTCACAGCCTGAAGGAGCCCCTGAGGTCAGATCCTCAACATCTGCATGCATGACTTGGCACTTGAACTACCGTTACAATTGAGACACCACGCTGGGATGTGCACAATGACCGAATTAGCCCACCACTGCTCCTGGCTCCTGTCAAATTCCACGAGGCTTTCTTTCTCCAGAATTATGTCATTAACTCCTTCCGCTAAGAACAGCAATGGGACAGAATGGACACATATGCAGGTGGTTTCAAATCTGAAAGTACCACCTGGATAAAGTTCTCTGAAATAGCAGCATGCCTATCGACTAGCTGGAAAACAGTAGGTGGAGAGTGGCCTGGATGAGAGTTATAAAGGACATAGCTATTAATAAAACACGTGGGGTCTTGCTCACCTCCGGAGAGAAACGGAACCCCCCTACACTCCCGATTCCCCCTATGCTGTGGAAGAAGGCGGAGAGGTAGAAAGGGTGTAGTACCCTCTTCAGGCTTCAGGGCTCTTCCCCTGAGAGGACACGCTCCTTCCTGGTAGGAATGCAAGCTGCACGCCAGCCCCCATGGTGCGGGAGGCAGAGGGCACGCCCAGGACAAGAGGGCCCAGGCAGCAGCTGTGGCCGCCCCTGCACGTGCGATCTGACGCAAGGAGCGCCCAGGTGTCCTCAGAAGTATCATCCTTCCTCTTTGAAGGGCTGAAGCATCCTGGATTCCTTCCTTCCGTTTTGAAGCCAGACCTTCTGACTTTCAGGAGTTCCCTATCAGAAGGCAAATATCCCCTGGCAGGTAAACCCCTTCTGCAGTTAACCCTTAAGTGGGTGCAGAGTGCAGGACTGAACTAGGGTGGCATCAGTCCTGCCAACGAAGAAGCCATGTTCAGAGCATGCGCAGTGGAGCGAGGACGCAGAGGGATGACACATCCCTTGAGCATGCGTGGTACAACGTGGTAGAGGACGTGGCTATCCTAAGGGCACCGCCGCCCTCTCAGAGCATGCGCAGTGGAGCGACACGATCAACACGTGCTTATCAAGATGGCACAAGACTACGTGTGTTAATCAGAGGCTGGTGCCACGTGGCATCGTGCAAGAGTGTGAAAGCAAAGGCCTTGGGACAGACAGCGGAGACCTGGGCCGGGAGCCGCTCGCTGCTCCGAGGACCCCGCGCCGGCTGACTCTGAAACCGCCGCAGACTCTGCCTTGCAAGACGCTGCCCGGCTGCCTCTGGGACGTGGACTCAGATCTGGGCTCTTGGGACTCGGGTCCTTATCCCCCAATCCTCTTATGAGATGTTATTGCTGGTTTTCCAGTGATTATTAGTGTTACTGGGATTTCACAGATTTGGGTTGAACCTGCATTAATAAAAGCTGAGTGAATAGCATAGTCAGCTCGGTTGACTCACTGTTGTTCCTTGGTGTGCTGGCCTTGCCTGTAGGGCTAGTGGCTGTCTAGGCTGCCCTGTGCCTTGTCAGTGGCGAAGGCTGGAGGCTAGCTTACAGGAAAGATTATAGTGTGGGTACTCCTAAGGTTAGAGAACCGCTTGGCAGTAAGGGTTAGCTGACCCTTTGTTAATAAGAATTTGGAGAAGATCATTGCTGGTTGCCTAGCAGCAGAGAGAGCAGGTGAAGAACGTAGGAGTTTTATTAAAATACACCTGGTCTAGCATCTCCTTTTTCTTGGGGCTGGTACTCTGCTCCAAATCAAAATACCTGCTTTCGGTGGCTCTACCTAATAGCTACGATTTCTGCCTTGTAAGTAAATACAAAGGCTGTGGGAATGTCTCATATCCTAATTCGGAGGCATGTGATATGTTTTGCATTTGGAAAACCTGTGATCTGATATTCGTCACTGAGATTTCTACTCAGCTAGCTCTCAGAAGTTTTGTATAACGAGAATGTTTTAATTCAAAAGAGAGACAGTGACTGATGGGTCTGGACTTCTTGATTCCTACTGAACAGCCCTTTGCCTCCCTCTTATTAAAAAATAGTTCTTAAACATTCGTATTTTCATCGGCAAACCATTGTCCTCTGGAATTCGTGTGTCACAAGATGTAGCCTAATTGTCTCCATCCGGGTTACATTGTCTGTCTTCTGTAACTGGGGGAAGAGGTCATGGGGAGACATGGAGGAAGAGCCAACCTGAAAAGGGGCACACGAAAGCAGAAGCTAAGATATCGCTGTGGACTTCCTGTCTCAGGCTCTGATTCTTCTAGGGGTGCCCCAACTTCCAGTGACGACACGGTCCCACTGTCCTTAAAGTCTCACCCTCTGGGAAAAAAAAAAACCCTGACACTTACTGACCTAATCCCAAGGAGATAATCTACCTGTTCTAATCAGGTGGGCCCCAAAGCAGGAACAACCACTGGTGAAGCCAATACTTTTCATTGGAGGAAGAAAATCTGCCCTTTGGCGATTGGCTCTCACCTTTGCCCCAAGGTACCTTTTCTACATCACTGCTCACTCTGGGTAGAGGGAGTCATGGAACAAGCTGCTCTCTTCTCATAAAACTCCTAAATTGAACTATCAACATCCTCCACCTGGTCCAAGTAAAATAAGTGTCAAATTTCCTGAAATGTAGTTAATATTTCTTTCTTTTCCACTTTAGGTGAAATATTTCTACTCTATTGCAAGTAGACTGAACCAGTTTTTGGCTGTCTATTCTGGCTGCAGATAAATCCTGGACTGTTATTCTCTAGGTTAGGAATAAAGGCCATAGAGATCACTGCAATGTGTTAAATCTCTGGAACTTCTTAAGTAGGAGGCAGTTCAGATTGGGGGCAAATTCTGGATGGTTCAAAGTTTAAAGTGCTTTGCAGGTTCTTGTCGGAAAATAAACCATAGAATAGCAGAGACTGGGCATTAGACTAAGTTGACATATATTCCTTCCAATAACATGGAAAGTATTTATTAAATTCTTTTTGCCTTAGCTGTGCAGTGCTAAGTCTTTGTGTGCCGCGTTTGGAATTGTGGGCTCCTAGTTACAAGGGCAGCCCCCCTGCTTTGGTGCCCACTCTTGTTTATATTTGGCGAATGCTGTCTTCCTGCTTTTAAGAAAGGAAGGGTTAAGGAGGCTTATGACCACCTACACATCAAATAGTTGCTACTGACAGCTTCCTCCTTAAATACACGTTAGATAATACGATAATAATTAGAAAATTGAACTAAAATGGTGAGAACAAAATACAGTAGACAATTCCAGTCCACTCTGACGTATTTGAAAGCTCTCTGGAAGTGATCAGGAAATCAGACTACAGCCAAACTCACTCACTTCCTTCACCGAGAACCGTGTCAGCTGTAAAAACTTGGCTTGCCTCCCCTCGCGGATGTTCAGTCGACCAATCTCAGAAAAACAGAATGAGCAAGACCCAAACTCCATTCTCAAGATTCTTAACAGCGAGAGAGCAAATGAGACTGCTAAAGCTTCCGTGATTTTTAAAGTGATTTTAGTTGTGAAAAATGTGTATAGATTCACATACATTTAAATTATAAATCTATATGCATGCAAGCATCATGAGGGAGTAATTTTTTACAAAGTTTGATAACAATTAACTCTATGCTTAAACTATGTTAAAACCTTTAAGTAACCGTTTCATCTTCTGTCCTGTAGTTCAACTCACTTTTTAAACGCTCCTGAGTTTGTTCCGACGCGTGGTGAGCAAGTGACAATTGGTGAAGCACTTTCTCTCACAGGGTGGCGTCACGACTCATGCAGGTTCTAGCAAGTGCAACAAGGGATGAGCAAGGACTGAAA
Organism: Macrotus californicus; assembly: GCA_007922815.1. Taxonomy (NCBI): domain Eukaryota; kingdom Metazoa; phylum Chordata; class Mammalia; order Chiroptera; family Phyllostomidae; genus Macrotus; species Macrotus californicus. The sequence goes on from VMDR010009277.1 coordinate 5,159, forward strand.
CATTTTTTTCTCGTCGAAATGTGATGAGTATCAAGTTTGGCAAGCTCTGAAGTCAGTGAGTCCTGAGGCACCGCTGCATTGCAAAGCCAATAGGTGGTTTCTGAAGAGAAAACCCAAGACCCGTCACCTGTTTCCTCAGGTCTGCTCAGCTGGCTGTGAGCAGACGTCCCTGTGAAAAGGAGAGCAAGTGAGACCAGACGCTGTTACCAACCAGCCGCACCACTGAGTCTGAGGAAGACCCTCCACCAGACCCTCCTCTCCAAACAATCCGATTGCCATCCTTCAGACCATGCACCAAGGTGCTTTTAAATGTTAAACCGGGAAATCCTATCTGTGGAAGTTACAAACACTTCCGTCAATCCTGAAAGCAAATCTGAATAAATGACAGAACTCAAGCAAACGTGACTCCGAGCAAGTGTGCGCAGAGTGGGGCAAGGATCCCAGGAAGGTGGGTACCAAAGTCTAAACCCTCTCCACTCTCAACCGAGGCCTTCACGCTCCACCAGTCTAATGAATTCTAAAACCTGCCGCCATTTGGATTCAGCCTTAAAATGAAAAACTATCGTGTATCCAAAAAGGTGCCTTTTTCCATTCATCTCATAGCAGAACATCAAACACAGCAATCTAAAATGGAGCAGCTCCAATTCATCAGGACCCATCAGACCGTGGGAAGGGTTTTTAATCTTACAGGAAGATGCATCAAAAACGATGGTCATTTCGTACCCCTGAAACTCATACAATATAATATTGAATGTGAACTGTAATTGAAAAAAAAAATTTTAAAAAATAATCATCTCATAAGAGAAAGGCAGCCTCCTTCCTCTGTACCCGCCCCCTCCACCCACTACCTCACCCTATGACCTCAAATAATCCCCAAATCTGGGAACCATTAGCAGAATTGCTCCACCGGACCCCCACCTGTCCCCAGTATGAGAAGGCAGCCTCCGAGGTAGCAAACATCAAGGTCTAGTGTGAAGTGTAACATTCTTTTCCGGCACAGAGATACGCCATAGGAAATAAAGAGGCCCTTGACGGCCCGCTGCTTCAGCATCTCAGGAGCGGAGAACAATGGCCTGGGTGAGGAGGCAGTAAATAACAGGACATCTGGCCGCACCTGCTCCTCCTTAGGAGGCAGAAGGCACTCGGACTCCATTCAGACTTTCCGCCTCTGCCGGAGGATATAGGGGACTTTGTCAAGGACAAGATGTTTTTAAAAGGTGGTGGTAGGACGAGCAGATGCGTCTCTTCACGGATTATCTACACCACAGCAAGATTTAGCGGATAAAGGGTTAGTCACTGAAGCTGCAGCACAAACACAGATCAAACACAGTTTAGCTAAGAAACTGAAGACATTCAATTCAACTCAGAGGCTTGGTGCCAGTAGCCGCTCTACCATCAACACTGTGTCATTAAAAGTTATTTATTATTAACTCTTGGGACATCCTTCAGAGGTTTTGTAAAATGAGACTCTTGGTAGCTAGTTTTGAGATTTTTGGAATAAGGGGGAACGGAAGACTCTAAATAGAACCCAGTCAATCCTTCTTTCCCAAGATGGGAAGTGAGCTGCCTGATGGGTCTGTAGTCATGACCTGAAGTGACCGCGGCTGCTTTTGCAAAGCCCCCCCGCACCCAACCCCCTGTCATGGGGGACAAGAGCAGTGGTGTGGAGAGGAACCCTTGGACTTCCACAGTCCAAACACAGGCACTACCCCCCGGAGGACCTCAAGTGCTCGGGAATGGGGGGAAGGGAACCGGCAGAGCTGTAAATCTCTGAAGGCACTGAACATTGTATTTTTCTTATATTCCCACCTCTCTCTTCCCACCAGGAATCACTGCTGGACCCCGAATAAGGCAGGCTGCACCGTGCAGCCCTGCACCTGAGCATCTGGCTGAGTGTGAGAAAGTATCTGGTTATCTGCAGTGAGTTAATGTCTCCATTAGAAAATCACTGGCTGCAAGTCCTCAGAGTCTGAGTTTCTAGAGGAAAATTAGTAGGAGCTTCAATCCTTTAGGATCCCACAAAGGGATCACACTTTGTTCGGCTGAAATCTGTCCCTGGACCCATCGCTAGTGACTTCGCAATGTGACTGGCTTCCTTCCAGTATCTGCCTGGGAACTGAGGGGAGGTGGTTTGATAACTGTTAAGATTTTTTGACAAAGATCAAGTATTCTCTCAGGATGCCTGTGGCCGCCTCACAGTGCTCTGGTTTGTTTTCCTCTCTCAGCGACTTAGCATGAAGTCTAACTCTTGAATCCAGCTCTTGCTATTTCAAGTTGCAGCCACAAGATAGCAGAATAGCTTAATTTGAGCTCCATCCACTGCGGTAACAGATTCCAAAACTGGTAAGAGTATCAGGAAATGTCTACAAAACACGTCAGAAATATTATGTGGTACAGGACAAAGTAAAACTAAATGAAATAAGCTTAACTATTTAAAAATAATTTTAAGAATTTAATGCATAACTATATTATTTTCAATGGTCAATCATAAAGCAAATTTATAAACTGTCCAACAGACTGAATGATACATATGTATATTATAGATCTATGTGTTGGTGAATGAGTCCCAGGCCTAATTATTTTTAATACATACATCTCTGTAGACTTTGTAGCTTTACTACAGAATGAACATTAGAAAGGAAGAGGGTATTGTATTACTTTTTTTGTCAACTATTATGGTAATGAAATGGTCTCTAAGAATATTTCAGTAGAATAGCATGTCTCATCTTGATAGTCATGGGAGACTCTTTGCAGAGCTAAGCCCTAAACATGTCTCAGGAATCCTCGCCAGCCCCTGGGGACTTCACAGCGCTTCCTTCACATCCTCCAAGTGCAGAGCCTGAGAAAACAGATGGCCCCATGGCCAGCAGCCTTGGCCTCTGGGAAGAGTCGAGGGGAAGGGTTTTGGAACCAAGGCCCTTCTCAAAAAAAAAATACTCTTCCTGCTTTGACCCAGAATTCCAGTGAGACTGCAGTGCATGGACCACTGGGGACGTTGCCACTCCACAAATTACCACCTGTCCCACCAGATTCGGCTCACAGGAAGACAAGGAAAAGATAGACAGATGGAGGGCAGTGGGCAAACTGCTTATGAGATACATTGTTAGCCAGAGAAGTCAAATGCTGCATGACGTGTGTCGGTGCTGTTAAAGTAAAAGAAGTGTGTGTGGGACAGGGATGGAAAGGGGAAACGGGATTAAATACATGGCGAGAGACGGAGACTGCACTTCGGGCGGCGAGCACACAATGCAACACACAGACGCTGCACCACAGAATCGTCCACCTAAAGCCTGGATGCTCTCATGAACCAATGTCACCTGAGCACATTTAACTTAAAAACTCGAGCGATTTAGCCTTTATTAATGCTAATAAAAGAGGAGGCACTGAACACGAACTGTGCCTGCAAGAATGAATAGCTAATGCCATGGTGGTGGGCAGAAGCATAAACAACACACAGTCTGGTGGGAAATGATGCAAAATACTTTCTCAGCCTAAGGATTTTTGAAAGTTATTTGTGAGGATAAGTCAATTGCAACACCTAGGTTAGGAACAAAGTAGAAGCTCAGTAAATGCATGCTAGAAACACTGTACCCACCTGATTTTTATTTCTGTCCCTGAAAAGACTCAACTTTCCAACAAAACAAGAGTTTGGGACTATAGCCTATTTTACATAATCACACTTTGGAGTGAGGGACCAAAAGCTCTTATTCTGTATTCATCTAAAATGTTCCAAAATTATAGCTACTTTTTGAATACATTATTCCTCGGATATACAGTGACACAAATTATCTTTCATTTTCAGCCTGTAATTAGAAGAGAATAGCAGACATTCTGGTTACTCTAATAAATATTTTAATTGCTCTCTTCCTTCATAACTGTCCCCTCTTAGCCTAGAGCAGGAGAGATGAAATTAGTTTCCTTTAAGCATAAACCTTTTCTTCTCAGCACAGAAAACAAAGAAGAGAGACAAGTCTCTGAAAACACTGGAGGCCCATTTGTCCTTATGTCCCGTCCCAAAGCCATGTTTATGTCTCCACGGAAAAGCCGATGAACCTCAAATGACACCTCCACCCCAGACTGCTCCCGGACACCCGCGTTTCTGTGTTTGGCCACCTCGTGGCTGCCTGCGTGGTCTGGGGACCCCACCAGTTCCACAAGTCAGAAACTCAGAGGAGTCGATGAGTTCATGCGCTTCCTTGCCAAAGCGTCTTCTCTTCGGAATATATTTCCTTCATTAACTCTATTAGCACCCACCTCCCCCAATCATTCATTGGGTTCTTTCTCCTCATCCCTTCTGTCCCCACCTTAACGCAGGACGTTAGCTCTCTTGCCTAGTGTTGCAACAACTTTTTAAATTACCCTGCTGCTTCCCATATTGAATCCTTTCATTTTGCCAGCAAAGATAACTTTCTAAAAAAACAAATCTCATGAAATTCCTCCTGTTACTTACATTTTTTCACTTTTATCTGCTATCTACTTTAATTTTTTAAAAAATATTGTATTGTAATTCTGTGACAGTTGTCCCAAGTTTCCCCGCTTTGCCCTCGCCCTCCCAGCCCACCCCCACCCCCACAGCCATTCCCCACCCTGTTGTTGCTGTCCATGGGTCATTCACATCTGACTCAAAACGCCGAATAGCCCTTCAGGAGAAAGCTGGAACTTCTTAGATGACAGACAAGGTCCTTCATGAATACTTGAAGGCGTTATGCCAACCTCTTCCCTCTCTGCTCCCCTAACTTCTTTATGTACTAGTAACCTTGTGTTCTAGGCACCCCGAAATGTGTAGTTTTTCAACAGGTGCCCTGCCAATCCGTACCTCCGGGCCGCTGCTCGACCTCTCCATGCCCCTGAGGTGTGTTGCCATCTTCGGACTGCAGAATAAGCTCTTTGTTCAAGTCCTTTCACAGCCCGATGCCTCACAATCTCTCATCCTGCTAAACGTTCCATAAAGCCCCTCACTCACATCTCACTGTTCTCTCCTCCATGCAAGACTATGCCCAGGACACAAATCTAATACCCTAGGCATAGCAATTTATCTTAAAACATTTTTAGCATGTCTTTCCTACTAGACTTTGAAATCCTTATCACAGAAAAGCATCTTTTTTTCCCTTGGGTTCACAAAACCTTGGAGAGCTTGGTGTAAAAGCACTAAAAATTAAATTAAAAAGTAGTTAAGATCGGAATTGAAATTACATAAATTCTATGATTTGTAAGTCATCATTCGAGGTATTCTAGGGGTTATAAATAGAAATAAAACAATGCTCTACATTTATGGAACTAGTGGAAGTCATAAGATGTGTATATAAGTGAAAATACGGCAAGATAGAAAGTTCTATCACCGGGGGAAACTAGAGGAAGACATATTTTTTCTTACCAAAAGGACCGGGAGGATTTCATAACAGAAGAAATGGACATGGAAATTGACGTAGTCATGATGCCCAAATTTGGACTGAAGTGCATGAGCTTGAACTGGAATGAACCAGGACCCCTCAGAGTTTTGCAAACATGAAAATAAATGTTCAGAGCAAGGCTTATCAATAATTAATTAGACAGCAGTAGGTAGGATAGATTGCAGAAACAAAGGCTGGATGCAGAGAGGCCATTTGGAGAACCATGATAATATACCAGACAAACCACGATGAGGGACTTGATGTTTGAATCCCAGAAATGGAGATGCAGGTGAGAAAGCAAAGAAAGGGGAACAAACTTGGGATGTTTGCAAGCCCGGACCAATGAAACTAGGCAAATAATTTCACACAGGGACAAATAAAAGAGATACTCATCGAAGAAAAAGTACAAGTTTTAAATCTGAAGAACTGGAAGCACATTGGTGCCATTAGCAGAACCAGGGAATAGGTGATAAACGGCAAAGAAGGGTTACTTCTGTTTTGTCACGTACTTGGACACAGTGGAACATCCAAGTATGGATGTTCAGTAAGTGAAAGGAAAGGTGTCTAGGAAAGAGATTGTGCCTCAAAGTAAAGATTTGGTCATTCACCTAAAAAAGAGATCCCTAAAGACACCAGAATGAGCATTATTGCCAAGGGGTGAAATGTAGGGCAAGAAGAGGTTTGAGAAAGAAGCTTAGGCACATCCTACATTTAGGGAACTAGAGGAAGAAAGGAGCCCAAAAAGGGCAGAAAACAAAACAATCAAAAGAGCAAGATCATGGAAACCGAGGAAAAGCAAACTGTAAATATAAAGAAGCTATTGACGAGATCTAATGACACCTAGGTGCTGAAGTGTTGTTGTAAATGAGGTAGCCACTAGCTGTGTGTGCCAATCTAAGTTTAAATTAAATTAAAAATATACTACCTCATTTGCATTAGTCATATTGCAAATGCTTACCACCCCATGTGCCAAGGCGCTTCCATAAAAAAATAGTGCAGGTAGGGAACAAATTCATCATGGCAGAAATTTTGGGGGGGCAATGTTGGATTGAGGAATACAAAGACCAAAAGAAAAGTCAACATAAAAGTGTTGTTGGTTTTTTCAGGCATTTAAGGAGACTGGCTTTACAATTAGATCAGAGTTAATTCATCTTTTTTCCACTTGCTATATGAGTCATTCCACAGAGCACTAACCTTTCTACCCAGCTTCTAGCACTTCCCCTTGAGCTCTTTTCTGAGTTATTAAATGGCGGTATAATACCACAGCACAGGTTGTGGTGGCAAAAGACCTGTATGTGGCCACTTAGTCAGTAGGAAGGCAGGGTAAAGTCGCAGTTTTGGAAGTTCTTTTAAAGAAGGTCCCCTTAAGAAGGCATGACTGGCAGGATGACTTGGAGGACACGTGCAGGAGAAACAGGCAGAGCCGGGAGGAAGGGCAGGCATGGATTTATGTGTTCTCATTGTCAAAGATACTATCACTCAGCAGTGCCGAGATCAGCTAGGGGAATTTTTGTGGGGAAGGGCAAGAGGCAATCAAAACAGGAGCAAGAAGCATCTCCCATTGTCCCTGAAGTCACACTATTATTAGGGCAGGGGCTGGTTTTATTCTGAAATCCAAGTCTGGCTTCCCCTATGACATCAGATTCCAGTCAGCATCAAACTGTCTTAAGAACAAAGCCTTGGGTCTCTTCACCTCAGAAAGAGAGTTTCAGTCAAGCTAAAGATAACACCTTGACCTCAGCTGTGTTTCAGCCCGAGGCCCATGAAAGCTGATTCAAGCCACGTCCTCAGGAAACCAGATAGAACAACACCATCCATGGCTGATATGGGGACCTGACTCACGATCAAATGTTCCCAACCCTGGTCCCAACCAATCAGGAGAGCCCACGCCCCCAACTCCCTTAGTCACCATAATCAGTGATGTTTCCCTACATAACCCACCCCCTGGAAGCCACTGAGGAGCCAGGCCTTTGAGTCTTAGCTCACATGTGTCTCCAGACTTGGTAATGATTTCCTCAACTAATAAACCCGCCCTTGCTTGACTGTCAACTCCTGTTCCCATTTGATCAGGCGTTGATGCGCTTGGGCAAACAGACCCCTTTGGTCCCATAACAAGAACACTTCAGCACAGACACAGAAATGTCAGCTGAAAGTCAACTCTGCACATAAACCTGGTTCAATGGGTTCCAGGTAACTAAACAGTCAGACTGTAAGAATCATCCTTGGCTTTCTTCCCCAGAGGCCTCCTGCTTCTATGACACAGGGAGGGGAAGGCCTTAGATTTGGCCCCTGAAGCACTGTGCTCTAGTGTCTCACCTCCGCTGCCCTCATCAAGGACAGGATGAATGACCCACGCCCTCTGCCCTCACCCTTCCTATGCTGCAAACGCACAGCTTCCAGATGGCCTCAATGCAAAATTCACCCCCACTTCCTCTCCAAGGCTCCCTGGGGCACCTCTGGTCGCTGCCCCTACGAATTTTCACATTCTTTCCACATACCATTTACAGCCACTTGAACCTTAAAAGGCAGTGACTCAACTGGTTAAGGGCATCTAGGTCATGAAAGATTGAAAAACAAAAAGTAGTTTTACGGAGAATTTAATCAAGGTCCTTTCTGATTGAACTAATATGAGGAAATGCATCAGGAAACATGATTACACAAGCTGGGAACCTAAAAAGGACATAGTTTAAAGATCTTTTATAGCAGCCCCCGTCACTCCTCACTCCGGTGTGTACTTTGAATATCTCCCAATCACCAGCCAATGTATTTAACAGTGGTGATAAAATGGGATGTCACTTGACTTCAGGGCAATTAAGATCTAAACAGTAGTAAGCACACAGGGATTTCTGTCCTTTTTAAGTGAGTTAAGAAAAATAACGAGGGTCTTTTTTCACTATGTCTGGGGGGCATTAATTTCAGTCTTTTACATATCTTGTGCCTAAAAACTTCCTAGAACAATATTGATCATTCTCATGATTAAATGTGTCGAGAATAACTTAGTTGTGAGATTTATTTGAATAGGTAAAAGGTATGCATTTTGCACGTTCCTTTCATCATGTTTAATCATAGTCCGGTCTCCTCTATACGTGAAAAAAAATGGAGCCTGTTTCTAACACCCTAGTTCTGTCAGTTAAAATCCCAGCATGGTGGTTTATGTCCTTCCCCTTCTTACCCACCCCCCACCTCGCCCCGCAACAAAAATACTTAATTTTGGAAGAGATGTAAATTCCTGGATTAGATCAAGTTGTACCAAAACTGTAGTGGCCAGACATTACCACATATTTAGTCGTTCTGCTTTAACATTATTTTTCTTCCTTAAATTAAATCACTTGTGACAGGTTTATGGCGAACTCAGAGAAAAATGGAAGAATCCGTTTTGAATTATCCTGTTGAGTAGGAAAAAAAAAGTGGAATGAGGCCTTTCTCCCCTTTACCTGAAATACGGTTAATCCTGAAGATCTTGTTCTCTGGGATCAAATGACTTAGAAAAAGTGGAGAGTGTGGGAAGTGAGACAAGAAGTGCTTAAGCTAAAACAGAGACCTCTCTCAGGACTGTTGGGACGTACCAGAAAACCAGGGTGACGTGGAATCGAAAGAAGCCGTGATCGTTCCCTCCCAGCGTGCGACCCAGGGGCTGTGTGGCGACGGGAGCCCAATAGAGCCTTTCATTTCTGTCCGAGGTGAAATCCTCCTGTGGAGACACAAGGTCTGTAAATCAACCCCGGCCTCCAAATCAGTGCCTCGCTCTCCTTCTGTTTATACACGTTCAGCATCTGCTTCCTGTGACCACTTCAAAAGAAATATAACTTTCTGAAATATTCTTTAAGTGCAGCTCTATGGCTGTGAAAGAGAGAAAGTATAACCGACTTTGAATCTTTTACTACACAGGTGGAGAAAGCGGGCAGGAGTGATTGAAATGTTACACCGGCCAGTCTAGGAAATGGGGAATAACTTGTGATTAAATGCAGATGTTCACCTGAAAAATTCAGTTAATCACAGATATTAAACATGCCTAGAAGCCGTAAAAAAGCTGAGAGTAAACCAGTGAACAACCAGCCTTTCTCTGAAGTAGGGTAGAGATACACAGTTCACATTGGAAAAAAAATAAGGGACTAAATTTAAATTACTTCAGCTTTTCCATCTTGTATAAATGTTTATGGACAAATGAACAGGCCGTTAAATAGACTAGTAACCAGGGCACACTGGCAAGCTGAATAAATCAGGCCAGAGCAGAAGGAGCCATGAACGACAGGTGTGTGAGTAGCACTTGGAAAGGAGCAAGCTCAGAAACATTCCATTTGAGTAAGCGCAAACCACACCAGAAACATTATAAATGGGTTTTAAAACCCAGGATGCCAGTCATATCTAGAGGAAGCACAGCAGCGGAGCCAGCAGGCCACGGCTTTCCGTAAGTGGTGCTTGGAGATCGCAAGTAGCCATTCCGTAGCCGCCCGTGCCCCCCGGCCTGCCACGGGCTGGGCGCGTAACCAGCCCTTGTGAAATGCTGCTTCTAGTGTATTGTCAGGAGCTCTCTACAAAATGAAAATTTAAAAACCTGCATGTAATAATAATAAGACCGCTTCAAATAGAATTCAAGTAAGTAAGTACGTTTGCTACTATATATACATTCATACATTTCCCAGCGTTCACCCTTCTTCGTCGTGTCCCATTGCCTAACTTTGTTGAAAAGCACCTATATTTCTGAACTCCGATGTGTCCCTCGTGCATCATTTCCAGATGTTGATTTGTTACTTGCAGCAGCTGGTTCTTCAAAGCCCTGTTGTATATGCAGTTAGGAATTTGGTGGTAGGATAAGATAACCGCAGGTTATAGGGTAGCTTTTTGGAAAACAAAACTAAACTGTTTCCTACCATATTTGCTTTCCAACACAGCTTCCAAGATGCATCCTAGCAAAGTGTGGGGGTGTCCCATATCCATTCATCCAAAAAATGGAGTCCTGAGAGCCACAATATTGGTCAAATCACACTAGGAAGATTGGAAGAGAATTCCAAAGTTTTGAATAATAAACAAGCAAAATGAAAGAGCTTCATGTTGAAGAAACCATTGAGACTGATATCTTCATTTCTGATGTCATCAGTGTGATTTTTGATGTTTTTTCTCCACCAGATTAAAGGACTCACACAGTGTTGCTGGTCTACAGGGAATGTTTTTTTGAAAGACAAAGGAAAAGGATGTTGATGGAATTGTTTAAAAAAAAAATGTAACTGAACATGCAATCCAGTATAGAAAATAAAGGAAGCAGGTCCCAAGGAAGTCTGCAATCTGCAATATAAGGAGAGAGCCAAGGGAGAAGTCTTAAGAGCCAAGGGCAGTGGGGGTGTGAGGCAGAGCTTGTCCATTCAGCTCTCTTACCACAACCATGCTGAGGTTAACAACTAATCTACAGTCCTTCTGAGGCAGGAAGGAAGAGACAGGGATACAAAAGTTGAAAAGTCCCCGAGTCTCCTTAATAATAGTCACAGAGAAGAATCCTAACGATGGAGTACATAGAGATCCCATGAAATGGCATTGCTGCCTACATCAGCATCCATAAAATCCCACATTTTTGATAGGCCAGTGTTTGCAAAGTCATTAATGTCATCACTGTGTTTCTGCAGACCAGTTCCCCTTATCACAGCAACATGCTCTCCAAAACGGAGGCTGAAAACAACACACAAACCAAACCCCAGGTCATTTCCTGTGTTGAACTGGGAAAATAAGTAAGTGTGTTCAATTAGAGAGAAACTATTTTGACATCTTTCTTCCTTTGTATTCCCCCATGCGTACTCCTGAAATAAAAATAGAAATAAACCAACCTCCCATGACCCAATTCAAGTTTAAAATATGGTTGGATGCATCCAGGGCTGAAATAATGAGTATATGGGAGGCTAGAAATAGAGTCCATAACTTAAGAATTTTAAGAATTAGTGGATGGAGTAATAAACACATAATACAATATACAGATGAGGTATTATAGAATTGTACACCTAAACCTAGATAATTTCATTAACAAATGTCACCCCAATAAATGCAATAAAGAAAGAAAAGAAAAAAATGATTTAGTGAGTGTCTACAAAACAACATCCAAACCTACAGGAAAGATTTGTCAGAGTTTATTTGAGGCAAGTTTTTGATGACATGTCTGGATGCAAGTTCTCAACGGATGGAGAAAATGCTCTGGGGAATGGACACTTTGCAGTTTCTTTCATGCATTTAGAGTCAACAGACAAAACACAAGGAAGGCCAATGAAGTCCTGGTGGTAGATTAAGGAGGCAGGAGAAAGCGAAGCAGGAAAATCTCACGGGATGGATACAAGGCAAGATGGAGAACTACAAGCTGCTCTGACCTTGGCAGGTGCAGGGCAGTTCATGATGAACAGTTTCAGCACAGAGTGATGGCATTTGGGCAACAAGGGGACGATGAGGATGTCGTGCTCTGGTGATCATGTGCTTTCCAGCCTGCGACTGTGCCTTGAAGGGAATCTAGAAAAAAATTGCTGTCATTTCCAAGGCACATTATCTTAGATGTGTAAGAACAATGGACAGACCCCCTCCAGGGAAGATCAACCTCTGCTAAGCAAGCTGTGCGTATGACCACCCGCTAAGACCTGCCCAGGGAGGACTTTGGGATCAGACCATCCTGCGTGCCGACTGAGCTTGTCAGGTCTGCCTGCCACGTGGCCCTGGACCATGCCGGGTCTATTGCACAGCTGTGGGCGTTTTTGCTCACAGAGTATTGTATTAAGGGAAATAAGTCAGAGAAAGACAAATATGGTGTGATTTGTATGACTTATGTATGGAATCTAAAAACAAAATGAGCCCTGGCTGGTGTGGCTCAGTGGACTGAGTGCGGGCCTACAAACCAAAGGGCTGCTGGTTCGATCCCCAGCCCATGCCTGGGTTACAGGCCATGTCCTCAGTTGGGGGCATGTGAGGGGCAACCACACATTGATGTTTCTCTCCCTCTCTTTCTCCTTCCCTTCTCTCTAAAATAAATAAATAAATAAAATCTTGGGGGAAAAATAAAAACAAAATGAGCAAAAGAAAACAGAAACCAGTTCATAGATACAGAGAACAAACTGATGGCCACCAGAGGGGAGAGGTTTGGGAGGATGAACAGAAATGGGGGAAGGGGCTAAGAGTCCAAACACGGGTAACAAAATAACTCCTGAGGACACAGTGTGCGGCACAGAGAATACAGTCAGTAATGATGTCACAACAGCATGTGGTATCTTCTGGGTGCTGGGCTTGTTAGAACGATCACTTTGTAAGATGTACAGGTGTTGTGTCACTATGTGGCACACCTGCACTAAAGTAATACTGTGCATCAACCATAATTAAAAGTCAATTAAAGGAGAAAAAGCCACTTTAATGAACTTCCATCTCTTGTCAGTGATGGTGTACTGAGCAGCTTCGCCTGGAGATCTCTAGTCCGTTTAATGAGGTGGCTACTTTGTTTGCTCTGTTGACTGTCGGCCTGTTGAAGGGAAGCCCTTTCCTTGCTCCCGCAGTGCTGGGGCTCCATCAGCAAATAGCTCATTCAGCTTCTCCGCTTCCTGAAATCTTTGTGGCTTTTCATGTTTACTTTTAAACTTGAGATTTCTTTACCTGAAAGCAAGGGTTCTGTCTGAAGGAGTTGGAGCCCTCTTAGATGCATCGTGACGTAAAATGAGAAGATGCCGATGAAGCAGCCGGCAAATATGAGCTCCACACCCAGCAGAGCTCAGTGTGCCACAAACGCTGTTCACTCGGGAAAGCGGACTTCAGTAAAGCCAGGAAAAAATGCCTTGCTCGTCACTCCGGTGCCTACCAGGGTACCTGGGTCATAACTTGCTTTACTCTAAGCCTGAGAAGCAACAAAGGGGTTAGATGATCTTTTGTGGTCTTGTCCAAGATCACTAATTCAGTAGAAGATGCAAAGTGAAATGTAGACACTCCATTATATTTATACTTATGTCTTTTTTAACTTAGTTTGAAATAATCGTAGACTCACATGCAGGTGTAAGAAATACATAGAGATTCTGTGGATCCTTATTTGGTATTCTCCAGTGGGGGTGTCTTAGGTGTTACACTGACACCATCCATCGCCTTATAAAAATACACACTCATTTGTGTGTGTGTATATTTAGTTCTACACAGCTTTATCAACTTGTAGATTCATGTGATCCACTTAGATGTATTTTATTATGTTTAATTCAATTTTAATTCCAAAGAGTTTCTGCCAGAAGCAGATGAAGTAAGCCACAGGAGAATGACTGAAACCAGGGAATTGACTCCAGGGTCTGGATTTGGGAGCGCACATAAAAGGCAGGTTAGCCTAGATTTTCCACAACGATGTAGGTTGAGGCTGATGCAAACAGGAAGAACAAGATGAGTTACACAGACAAGTGAAGACCAAGGAAGGGACACTTGAAGGAATCAGGGAAATGGCGGAGGACAGAAGATAGGACTGGAAGCCTGCTAATACGAAAACAGCAGGGTAGAAGGGAACAAAACACAGATGTTGCAGATATGTCCTTATTTCTGTTTTCCAAGGTTCTCATCTCCCTTGTCTCAACACTCCCCACTAGCTTCACATTCCAGCCATTTTTAAAGACCTGGTTAGCAAACCATTGGGCATATTAAAGTAGGTTAGCATAGTAATTCATAAACTATGCAAGAGAGGAGGTGGTTAATTGTTTCTTTCACAGCCACACACATGCTGACACATACTAGAAATTGACATCTACTCTTTCAGTTAAAAAAAAACCCACAGGTCAACTTCCTAAAATTATTGACACGTCTTATTAATATATCTTGGTTTTACTTCACATGCTTGAGAGGTTGCTGACAACTGCTATCCCCCATAAAAACGGCACGAGAAATTAGGAAGGTGGTATCTTCTAAAAAAACATTCTAAAATATACCTGTTCCCCATCCTCAATTTGAAGCTAAATGGTGGGATGCCTCTTGAAATCTTAGCAAAAATAACCTTTTGCCCTTTTGATCTACAGTTTTCTTTTTCATGAAACTGCAGATTTACCTCTCAAGTTTTGCCCACAGTTTTGGCCTCTTCAGTTAAAACTCCGAAGCCACGCCTTCCCCTGGAGTTTTTGCCATGTTCTGCCATTCTGATGTCCTGGTCAATCCTGCTTGTTGCTGGTGAGAACTTTTGATCTCCTTTCCCAGAGGACCTGTTGGTTTTATGCCCGCCCCCCACATCATCCTCCATGCTAACCAACATAAAGAACTGATTAAACATTTTATCAATTTCTTCATTTTTTAACTATTTTCCCTTTTTTATAATAGCCATACCCCTTCCATACTTCAGATCTCCTATGAAGTTTCTAGTTATTCACAACTTGAAGGATTAGGTATACAAATTCTATGGAAGCTAGTAAAAGCATTCTCTTTATATTCCTGATAAGCTCTGAATAATGAATTCTTAAAAAATAAGGTGTGGCACTGGGTTTAGAAAAAGCTAAGGTGGGCAACACGACATTGAAGGAGCAGGCCCACCATGTGAATGATGCGCCCGCCATGGGTGACCTTGGCTCTTGCGGCGGCACACAGAGAAAAGTTGTGCCTGTGTATGTATGACTTTAAGCTTTCTGCAGATAAGGGAAAAAAAAAAGGAAAGTTGACATTAAAACAAGATAGCATTCAGATAACATTAAAAAATTCAAAGCAAATTAGAAAAATTGATTTAAAAATATATTGGACTCCTGATGCAAGTGTCCTTATGATCCAAGGCAGCTGAGGCTAGAATAAAAGGGCTTATAGCAGGCTTATTTCAGTACATTAATCACTAAAGCATGATTAGGGAAGGAAAAAGGTGACAGGATTTTATATATCCTTTCCCAACTTTCATTAAAACCCATGAAACAAAGGATGGGAAAATTTTGCCGAAGGACAAAAAGTCCATTACAACAGTGTGGGAATTGGCTGTGGGAGTGGGGGGTAGGATGTGTGGAGGGGGGCAAAGTCATGGAAATTGGGACAAGTGTCACAGAATAACAATAAAAAATGATTGAAACAGTAATAAAAATCAGAAAGAAGCTTCAAATAAGTTTAAAATGTTCTAGGAAGTAAAGAGTAGAAACAATAAAATTTCTCCATACTAAGGGAAGAATGTGAACAAAAATCTAATTAGAAATTGACTACAATGGAATAGGAAGTAAAGACAAACATATTTTGTATATCGAGACCCCCCAAGACACCCCAGGGCCAATGATTCACTCCAAGTGCAGATCGCAGAAAGCTGTGGTACTGAAGGCTACACTTCTTATGGCCAAAGGATGCAGATAAAATCCAGAAGGAAAAGCCTGCAGGTGTGCGCCACCTGCAACATCACACAGATGTGTGTAATGACACCAACAATAACAAGTGATGACCAAGGAAGCCGACCTGCACCTTGATCAAGTCCAGGGTTTTTACTGGGGGAAAGTAAAACCTCAGCTCCTCAGACTCCAGCCCACAGAGCAATCAGGCTCACCCTGGTGGCGTTTGTTGGCACAAAGCACCTGGTCAGACGGGTGCTGTGTGGCCCCAGAAGACTGCGCCAGTGACTCAGAGCTCAACTTCCAGGAGCTGTCCAAGGGCCAGTTCTGAATCAGGCCTTTCTTGGGAATGCAGAGGGCGTGAGCAGCTCACACCTGAAGAGTTAACCCGTTCCTGCACATTTATAAAGTTTAAAAAAAGAAATCAGTATGTGGACCACAAGAGTAAATGCAAAGAAACATAAAGAAATAAATTGAAAGACTGATCCAAGGAAATCTCCCAGAATTCAATGCAAATTGACAAAAATAAATATAGAGACATAAAGGATGAAATAGGAAGGTCCAGTGGCCCACTAGGAAGAGTTACGGAAGTAGAAAATAGAACTAAAGTTTTCCTTATTCTGAGATGTGGGTGCCTTCCAGAATATTTGAAAGACATGGGCAACCATTTTCAGTGGGACGTGACTGCCCCACTGCGGCAGGAAGTCTAGCATCCCTGGCACTGTGCACTGAAAGCCAGGGTATTTGACTTTCTCACATGGCAGTTCCGGTTTCCAACCACACGTGTTCTGGGAGAGATGACGTGGAAGCTGTCAATCTCCTACATCTCCGGCCAGAAACTGGCACTTCCATTGTACTCTATCGTTCATGGGGTCAAAGACAATGCCCAGATACAAGAAAAGAAGACATAGACCCTACCTCTCTATAGAAATAGTGAAAAAGGAATTGCAGACATCTTTAGTTTGTCACACTCTACCTTCTCACTTCAAATAATTTACATTCCTCCTACAAGCAAAATTAATTAATAACCCTTCCCAACCTGGCCGGTGTGGCTCAGTGGATTGAGTGATGGACTACAAAGCAAGGGGTCACCGGTTCGATTCCCAGTCAGTGCACATGCCCAGGTTGTGGGCCAGGTCCCCAGTATCGGGGGGATTGCAAGAAACAACCACACATCGATGTTTCTCTCCCTCTCTTTCTCCCTCCCTTCCCTTCTCTCTAAAAATAAATAAATAAAATCTTTAAAAAAGAATAATGACCCCTCCCAAAACTCCCAACTCTCAAAGTCTAAGGTCTGGTCATCTCTATCAAGTCTACTTGCAGATGAGATTGCTCATCTCATGCAATCTGGATGCACATCTCAGGTATAGCCCCTGAGGTACCAGTCCTCTCTATGTGAAAATCTGCCTCTGCACACCTACCATACCATTCTGGGACAGAAATAACTTCAGTAGATACCACCATTCAAAGAGGGAAGATTGGGAGGCACACAGCAGTCCCTGGTCCATGGCAGTACTGAAGTCCATTGGGCATAGGTTGCCAGTTCGCTAAGGACTGAGCTGTACCCCACAAAATTCACTGTTGAGGCCCTCACTCCCAGTGTGATCATATTTGGAGATAAGGCCTGTGAGAGGTCATCATGTCATGAAGCCAGAGTCCTTGTGATGAGATTAGTGAGTGACCTTATAGGAAAAGATCTCTCTCTCTCTCTCTCTCTCTCTCTCTCTCCCCGCCCCCTCTCTCTCTCTCCGTCATGGGCAGCCACAGCAAAAAGATGGCTGTCTGCAAGCCAGGAAGTAGTTCACCACCAAGACCCTAATGTGCAGACACATTAATAGACTTTCTAGCCTCCAGAACTTAAATGTCCATTGTTAAAACCACCTAGCCTGAGCCAGCTAAGACAAGGGTCCTTGATTACGGTCCAGCTCTGCTTCCAGGGAAAGGCTTCTGCAGCTCTTGGCTCTACCCTTTGAGCTCCTTATTCCACACTCAGCCATCCTTTTCCCTCCATGAATGAATTAACAAGTGAATGAATGAATGAATGAATGAATGAATGAATAAGTAAGTTAGGGTTGGGGTCTAAAGACCTCCTTCCTCTTTGCATCTTTCTGTTCCTGATGGCTTCTAAAGCCCTGTGGGTTTCTTAGGCATCAATTTATAATTAACCCCATTTGACAACAGACACAGCTACAGTTCTTACCAAAATAATCCTCTTCCTAAATAATCCTTCATATATTCTCTAAGTTTTGCTCAAAATGTTAACAGCTCTATTTAACTCATCGCTCCCTTTTCCTTATTTTATCACATGCAGCTAAAATAGCCAAGTTGGTACTTGGTGACTCACTCAAAAATGCCATCTGATACACCAGCTTATCTGCTGTATTCTCCGCTCTCCACAGGAGTATAGGCAACAACTCCACTAAACCAGGCTTCTTTCTCCAGCCTCTAGAGACATTTTCTTCACTGTCCTCTAAGCCTCATCAACAGTCTGACAAGCGCTACCCGCTTTAACTGACAGCCTCCCGAAGGCTGTCCAGCGTCTCCTCACTGCCTTGTCCTAGAGGCCTGGGGTGGCAGAGGCAGGACCCCCAAAGCTGAGTGCCTGCTCACACACATACCTACAGCTGTGGCAAGGGTGGAAGGCTGAGCTCACCGGGCCCTGTCTTCCCCGCTTATTCTCAGGGTCACCTCACACAGGCTCCTGTGCAGGACAGTCGGTCTTTGCATGTGGTGGGTCAGAGCTCCACAAGTGAAAATTCTGGGAGAGAAAAGGGAAACCACTAGTGTTGTGAGTCCCACCTCCCAAAACTGATGGGAACTTTTATAAAGGCCACTCCAAACCTAGAGGGCTTTGTGCTCGGTGACCTACGCCAGTCAGTGGAAGACCCATGACTTCACTGACATGGGGAACCAAAAAAGACAAAATAAGTGAACAAACAGAAAGGAAGCAGATTCACAGATACAGAGAACAGACTGATGGTTGCCAGAGGGGAGAGGGTTTGGGGGACCGCGTGAAGGGATCAAGAAGTTCAAATCAACAGTCGCAAATTAGTCATGAGGATATAAGTTCCAGCCAATAATATTGTAATAACTATGTGTGGTGCCAGGCAATTACCTAAAATATTGGGGGAGCCACTTAATAAAGTACAGGATTGGGCAAAAGTAGGTTTACAGTTGTTTGTATGGAAAATAATACAATAATAAATAATAATACAAGAATGAATTCTATGTTTCGTGGACTCACAACTGTAGACCTATTGTGCCCCACCCTGTATAATTGCCATGCTACACACTTGAAGCTAATGTAATATTGGATGTCAACTGTGATTGAAAAAGATAAAGTTGAGCACAGACTCAAAAACAATCATGTGTCTATTTAATGCACCACAGCAACCATCACACTGACAAAAAAGAAGAAAAGTCCTTGCCCATTTAAAAAATCCCTCCCAGAAAAAGGGGGCACACCCTCTGAAACTACTGTTGGTGTCATTTACATTTTTCAATCTGACTTTCAGAGAATTACCCCCAAGAGCCTGAGGTCAAAAGTTCAATGTCAGTGAAGGAACCACACCTGCGGGCCATTCCCAGACCGCACTGAGGATACTCCTGGGCCAGATAGGACTTTATCATCTAACAAGGGCTCCTTTCCTCGGGATCTTCTGCTTTCGAGATGTTGTAAGGCAACCACAAAGTGCGTCTGCTTTGACAAAGACATTCCTGATTTCTCTCCAGGGGATTCCCAATGTGAGTTTGCTATTTATAAGCTGAGAACCTAGGCTTATCAATCTTCGCAGGTTTTTCCTGGAAGAGGTAGGAACAGGCTTCTCTGGGCCTCGGTGGCCTGATTACCTACGACAAACTTCCTAATAGAAACCACGCGTAATCGTCTTTCTGATCTTGCTCACCTGGAGAGCTACCTGGGGGTGCTAATGAGGACAAGGGGAAATGATGGAAGGTTCTAGGGATCCAGACAGAAAGGGCCTGAGCTTCTGCAGAGCCAGAGCCAATGCCATGCCCCCGGGTCGGAGCCACAGGGCTCTCTGTGCCTGTGGGTGCCAAAAAAAACAAAAAACAAAAACAAAAAAAACACTGCAGAGAGAGGCTTCTGAGTACTCTTCCGCCCAAAGTTTTCACAACTTCTGCTAAAACACAGCCCTTCTAAACTGACTTTTGGTCATGTTAACTTTTTCTGAAACTAAGGGTGACCACAGACCTTCACGGAAAGCCAGAAGCTGCAGAACAGGGGCGCTCCCCAATGCAGCCCCCTTCCCTTCTCAGCTCCATTCCGGGCTGGAGGTGTTTCCTAAGCCTCCTCCTTCGTGTAGGTGAACAGTCCTTCAGCGTGGGGTACAGCCTTCCCACTGCTCGGCATTTCTTCACTCTGTTACTCTGGGCGAGCCCTGAGTAAATGCTGCGGTCGGCTGCGGGGCTGGGCTCCCCACGGTAAATGCTATCCACTCCCTTTACATGCAGGTCGTGCTTGTGAATAGTAAGTACTAAACGACAGGCCTCAGTTGCTCACTGACCCAGGATTCCATGCTATGTGTCCTTTCTGAGATTCACTCATCACGTGAGTGCCTGGGTCAATAAGCTTCAGACGGTCTCATCCCTATGTGGCCCCTCTGCGATGCTGATTTAGGGGACTGCGCCCATAACCCAAAGTACTAACATTCTGTGTCCATTTGTGTCGGCAACTTTTGTTTACATTGAGAAGGATTCAGCTGAATTACTCATGTGATTTACGAAGCACACCCAGGAAAACAGTCGGTAATTCTCTATCAGTTGGAGGTGTAGAGACATCTGTTTGTTCTTCAAACAAAGAAAAACCTTTGGATTTCTTCCATAAACCCAGTCGTGTTCTGAGCAGTACCAAGCCCGGCTTATCACTCACCGACAAGCACAGGTTACGACGGTGATGTGGCTAATGGTCTTAGCTCGCTCGGGCTCTGTAAACCAGCCAGTGGACTGACTGCATGAAAAGTGGAATGGGAAATGATTTCTAGTTGTCGTTGTTGTTTTTTTTGGTTAAACAGCAGATTAATTTTTAAAGCCAAACCCAGATGAGGCATTTCCAGAAAGTCACAAACTGTGACTGTAGTTTCATAACACATGGGAATTTCTGCTGTGCCTGTTGGAACTGGACAGGAAATGGCATCGAGTTACTGGCCTCTTCACGCAGGTCAGGTTACAAAGCCTGTCAAAGGCGAGGCCAGAGTTCCGTGTGCGATGTCCAGTCACATCCACAGTGAGAAAAGGGGAAGAAACGCTGAGCTGGTCAAACGCCATGTCCTCCGTCCAGGGGTCAGCCAGGAGGGCTCGTGACAGTTAATATCCTAGACAGTGGGAATGCAGGATGGGGTTTTTTCCCTTCCCTCCCAGGAGAAAAAATAAATTTCAAGGCAGTAGTTTTGAAATCCAGAAAAATCACAGCTGGAAACCCAAAATAAACCATCCTCAATGCTCAGATTCTGTCATTTGATCTATTGTCTCCTTGAGCACACAGCCAAATAGGACAGGAACTTCCCGAGGGGTCTCACCCTGATTTCTACCCAGGGGTCCTGGTTAGAGGTAATGGGCTGTTTGGATTAGGATATATTGTACACCTTTAAATTTCAATGTCACAACTATTTAATATAAAAGGCTCCTATCATTTTACTTACTCTTTCAGCAGACTCCCTTTTTTCATATGCTTCACTGTGTCGGCTCAGCCTTCGTGATGTCACCTGGGTGCCCTCCTGAAGCAGAGACTTCCCTCCCCTGTCGTGCACATAGGGGGGGGGGGGGTATCGTCCCTGCCTGAAACGGCTCCACTCCAACACTCACCCTCCGGCCTGGAGAGGTGGGGCTGAAATGTAGGGTTCTTCACAATTGGTTCACAACCGCCCACCTCTCCACAGCTGCACTGACTGCCCTTGTTGCCTTGTTCTTATTTAGAGGCAAACAAACAGTGAAGAAAACAGGGAACCTGAGGACTGATGTGTGCAGACTTTTGTGTTGCTCCTGGCATCCTAACAACTGCGTGTGCATTTCACTCATGTGGTTCATGGCCACATAGTGTGTCCAGTGAGCTTGGCTTCAATGTCGACTAGACAAAGCAAAGAGCAAGTGGTAGATTCGAACCCTCTGCACCGCCCATCTCACACTTGTTCTCAAACACACCTGGACATTCTCCCACTGAAACTTCTCCCTAGCATATTCCCGTTAATTCTTCCAGGTAGTGCAGGGGTGTCAAACTCACTTTCACCAGGGGTTGCCGTCAAAGGGCAGAATGTAATTTAGGGCTGTATAAATATAACTACTCCTTAACTAGGGGCAAGGAGCTCAGCACTGCTGGGTAGAAACAAGGTGTCGGACCAAATAAAACAAGGTGGAGGGCCAGACTCGGCTGGCCGGCCTTGTGTTTGCCACCTGTGAGTTAGAGCAATATCTATTAAAAACCTTCCTCTTCTAATGTATTGCTAGAAGGTTATAGACAACATTAGAAACTCATTTGAACAAGGTAGTCTCCCCATAATAGTAATACGCAGTTTCATGGCACTTTCCATGGACCAGGCACTATCCTACGTATTTCATAAGCAGACTCACTTGTCCCTCACCACAGTCCTGGGAGGCAGGTGTGATTACACCCTCCCGTGAGGGTGTAGATGGGGAAACTGGGACATGTGGAGGCGGAGTCTTTTGACCAAGGTCACTGAGGCAGTCAACAGCAAGAGGTGGGTTTGAACTCAGGAAGTCTTGGTTTGAGGTCCATGGTCTTAAACACTATGGCATCCTGCCTATCTGGCCACCAGACACCAGCTTCACTGAGGGACTCAAGTTCAACTGAGCTGTGATCCTTTCTCAATGGATATGAAGTCCTGGAGAACCCGTAGTGTTTTCAGCGTTGATGTTCTATACCACAAGAGAACCCTGGCCATAGGTGAGAAAGCACAAGTATCGCTTGACTCAGAAGTTTCTTGCTGCTGAGCTCTTCTTTGGCTTATTTATGCCAGAAAAAAACAAAACATTCTGGAAACAATAAGCATTTAAAGGTGTTATGACTCACCAGAGTAGAGGGGACCAATGCTATGTGTTATATCATTATTCTGCTGCTCATCAAGTTACTTTCCCAAACATTTATTAATCATCTACGATTCATAAGACACTAGGCTAACAGGGGCATGCCTCACTATTAAACTCAACTTGTAGAACAATGGTTCTTGAGCTTTGCCACATATTATAGCCACCTGGGGAGTTCCAGTGAAACAGTTCAACGGGAAAAATTCCAATGACCCCAGTCAAGCAAATTTAGAATCTCTAGGATGGGAAGAAGACACGAACAATGTTTGAGGCTCCCCGACTAGTCCATTGTGCGGCCAAGGCTGAGGGGGCTGACAGCTGCACCTCTAGGATATCCGTGTGTCCGAGCCTGCAGACCCCCAGCAAAAGGATCTCCCTTACCCTTGCATTTTCTTTTTCTTTCCTGAGCACGTAAATTAATTGCACTTGACTTAACCCATTTAGTGCAACTTAACCTGGAGCACTTACTTGCTTCTAATTGCAAACTGGCCACAGGGAGAGCACTGTGGGTTAGTGGTAGACCCTATGGCAGTCTTTCTACCTGGACTCTGGGAGATCCAAGGGCCATCAGATGGCAGCAGTGTGATGTTGTGGTGAGGCCTGGGCTTTGAGGACAGACATGCACCGGCTCACCTCTCAGTCCCCACACGAGAACCCTGGGTGAGCCGCCTAACGCTGTCATCTTGGTTCTCCGTTTTGTGATAACAATGCCTGTCTGTGAGAACTGAACTTAGCGACTTAGGTAAAGTGCCTGGTCCAAAGGAGGTGCTCAGCCAATGGCAGCTTCTACTCGACTGCGTTTGTCTTGCGCATTAAAGTGAATACCGTCCCCTTTGGAGAACTTCTTTGCTAGGTTCGGGTCCAGCCTCCGGGCTATGTGATGAAGCCCAGGGGCTACTCTCCCCCACTCAGACAAAAGTCTCGGAGACACTCCATGGGTTCAGTAGCAGTTTCCCACACTGGCCGCTGAGGTCACAACTTGGCTTGTCCTAACAGTTTTCAATTCTTCAGATTCTTTGGTCTCTTTCATTTTTTTCCCACATCCCCAGACTTCCACTCTGAAATGGTCTGTGCTCTCCAGATCTTTCCGTACAGTTCCTTGCTATTAGCCTTCCCTCTCTATGCTGAATTCCACTTCACCTGCTTTCCAATACATAAAATGGACACTAAAACTCTTTTTATTCCAGCTTTTTACTTCAGCTTTTACTTTTAAGATTAAAGCTATAAACCCAATGAATATTTCATGTGGAACACTTTTCAGCCTTCACTTTCTGATGTTGATATAATAAACAGCAAAAAGCTGATATAAAATCAACTCCATAAAGATAACCAGACAGAGCATATTAAGAGGCCCCAATTTATGACTGCTTGAGGAGTCAGAATGTTCTAGAAGAAGATTTACAAATTCCCTTTTTATCTCTCCTTTCTTAACGCCTGTTCTCGGTGCTGTTTAGCACCATCCTTTGCATATAACCTTTACAGGCTTCCTTTTTTAAGTACATGAACACTCGTTATTCCTTATCCTCAGTGCTCTGCTTTCACTTTTACTGTTTTGGAACAGACTGAAAGCAATGATCCCATGTTCCTCTTACCGTATCTCTGAGTATCACAATGCTGGCCCCGTTTTATGCATCAGGCCTGCCTCTTCTCATTTCTCAACTTTCCCACAATTTTAGCCTAAAGATAGATGATAAATCCTCATAACCTGGGACCTCCCTTCAGCACACACAGCAGGGTCCCCTGTGGGAAGCTGGACTTACTCCCATGCCTTCCTCGCTTGTTTCAATGACCCACCCGTTGACTAAGGAGAGGCCAGATGTGGATTTGTGTGCATCTTGAGTGACAGATAGCAATGGGCTCCTAGTCACTAAGTTCAAGAAAGCACCACTATCAGGTTGCCAAATGCTACTTGGCTCATCAAACTTCTCACTTCTAATTGAGCCATCTTTTCCCATTTTCTCAACTTTTTAAGGAGGTTTACAATCTTCTTCAGATCATTCAGGTCACCTGTGCCTCTTACCCACTGTTGTTCTGCAAAATTCCCTTTTCATCAGAAGCTGTGAAATAACAGCTTCAATTCCCTTTGTCATGAATAGAGTCTATGAGGGCTTTATCCTGGAGATTATTACTTTTAAACAGTCTGTCTTAGCCATACTATGACTTAGTAATTCAAAATCTTATGTAGTTTGCTTTATGCTTTTTTATCTCTTTCTTTTTCTTTGAAGAGCTGGAGCATGTATATGCATGTCCTAAATGCACACTATCTTCCAGGTCATGCCTATGGCCCTCTGACAGCAGTTTTCCCTAGTCTGTCAATGTTCTGAAAGCATTTGAAGATTATAAATCTTCACTAGTAAGAAATTTAAGTTACTCTTGGAAAAGTTTGAACAATATTGATAAAATGCAATCTCTAAGGTCCAGAGATTAATTTACGCAAGGCGACTTGTTCTCTCTGGAGAACAATTGTAAAATTCACTGTTCCTAACACACACCTAACACTAAATATGTTCTTTGTATCTAAATGGGCAAAATAGAAGAGCAAGAAAAAGATCTCTGAACAGGAAATTCCAGTGTATTCAGGGAAAAGAAAATCCCAGTTGGGAAATCATAGCATCAACATTTTGTTTGACATTTGAAGACATTTGAAGTCATCAGGCTCAGTCATTGAGAACTTAAACACACAAAACAAGAGTGCTCTTTTTCCTAAAAAAAAATTTTAAAAAAAAAAACTTAGGAGATGACACTGGGTCCCCACATTGAAGGATGGGTGTGAGACCTCTGACTCTCACTCTCTCAGCCCACCCCATCTTCCTCTTCCCCACTGAGACTCATTTGAAAATGTCTGGTCTAGTTCAATGTGCTTGTTTATAAGTGAGGACACACATCCGACCAGGCAAAACACCTGACCCACGCCTTATTAGTAATACAGCATAAGTAAAAACTGAAGTCTCCCAATTTCTGGCCTAGAGGGCTTATGGTATGTCATAATATCTCCTCCTCAAAATGGTCCATTTCAAAAGTCATACTTTGACCACAAAAGCAGTGGTGGAGGAACGTCTTGAGATTCTGCTTAGATTGTGAAGTGCACATTCCAAGAAGACAAGTAGGCAAGGCTTGTCACTGTGTCTGCAGATGTCCTGTGCTCCTCCTGCATTTGTGTCTTTCACCTTATCACTAACGACTAAGCTGAAAACTCTGTGGTTTCCCATATATGGCCGCCAATGAGCACAGCTATGACAACGGGGATGGAATGATAAAAACACATGTCAGGGGACCTTTCAGCTGTGCTTCTGTTTACACAAGCTTTAATGACACTGAGTAGACAATATTTTCAGACATATTCTACAGTGATCACTGCCCTCTAGCAATGACTCAACTAGCGATATAAATTGGCCAACAAATGAACAAATTTCTGGAACTTGGATCTTTCTTGGAAGTGAGATGGTATCACAAAGCCTCAGGAAGACATTAACAGGAATGCCATGCTTCTAAAACACTATGAAAATTTTTGTATATCATTCATAACGATTAAAAGTTAGCTAATTAATCTCAGCCCTATTAAATTCAGAAACTATGACACTTATAATCAGTACACATTTTCCTACTCAGCTTGGGTTACCGTAATAAAATATTATAGACTCAATGGCCGAAACCACAGAAATTTATTTTCTCACATTTCTGGAAGCTGAAAATCCAAGATCAGTATGCCAGCATGGTTTGGCTTGGGTGAGAGCTCTCTTCCTGGCTTTGCAGATATTGCCTTTTTGCTATGCCCTCAACCCTCACGTGGCAGAAAGAGATAGAGAGAGTTAGGAAATGCTAGTTCTCTCTGGTGTCTCTTCTTATAAGGGCACTAATGCTACTGGATATGGGCCCCGCTCTTACTATCTCATTTGACCTTAACTCCTTCCATAAAGACCCTGTCTCCACATGTCACCCTTGTACATTAAGACTGAGACTTCAACCTGTGAATTTGGGGGAGACACAATTCAGTTCAGAGCACACATGCTTCTTATTTAATGCACAACATGGAATGAATGCCATAACATAGGCCTTTGATATTTGCAGTACATGTTATAAAATATTTTGTGTATTTCACAATTATAATGAAATCTCTATTATATCTATATTTAAATAGGTATAATACAGAGGAAAAGCCAATTTTCAAATCTCGTGGGAATTAAATATTTAGTGCATGTGGACTTTCCAGATAAATAAAAAAAACATTGTACTCAATGCATCTTTGAGATTACAACCATTTAACAGTATGAGCTGCAGCATGTTCACAAGTCTCCCTCCTACAGACACAGCATATTTTAAAAATAAATTTAAAAGATTTCTTTGACAATGAAAGTTCATCATTTGGAAAACCAGGTTTTGTATTCTAAAAGTGAAGGATAGAAGTGTGCAAAACCATTTCTCTCTACCATGAGAGACCCAGAATTAACATCTCTGTACTCAAAAATAAAACAGATGCAGGAAAAACACCATCCCAGGTCTGTCAGATGGCAGACCTTATATCATGCTGTCCTTTGCTGTCATGTGCTGGATAACCTAGTATATTAAATTGCGAGAGGACTTCCAGACAAGATGGAGGTATAGGGAGACACACTGTGCCTCCTCGCAGAATCAAAAGGACAGCAACCAATTTAAAAACAAAAACAACCAGAATTGACAGAAAATCAAACTGTATGGAAGTCCGATAACCAAGGAGTTAAAGAAGAAACACTCACCCAGACCAGACCTCACCCCAGGTAGGAGGGGCAGAGATGGGCAGCTGGGTGGAGAGGACTTGCGGCAAGGCGGCGGATGGCAAACTAGGGCAGGCAAGGCACCCACTGGTGGACTGGGTGGGGCGGTGGATTGCGGACCGGGAGGTCCCATATTTGTGTGTGGATAAACCACGAAGAACAACTGGGGAGTGAGACAAACCCACAACTCAGGGTCTCAGCGTGGGGAAATAAAGCCTCAGACTTCTGACTGAAAACACCTGTGGGGATTGAGGCTGCGGCAGCAGGAGAAACTACCAGCCTCACAGGAGAGTTCATTGGAGAGATCCACAGGGTCCAAAATGTACACAAGCCCACCCACCCAGGAATCAGCATCAGAAGGGCCCAATTTGTTTGTGGGTAGCAGGGAAAGTGACTAAAAACCAGCAGAGAGCAGAGCAAAGGGCACTGCTCCCTCTCAGACCCCTCCCCCACATACAGCGTCACAGCATGGCAACGTGGTTGCCCCGCCCTGGTGAACACCTAAGGCTCTGCCCCTTATTATGTAGCAGGCATGCTGAGATAAAAAAATATGGTCCAAATGAAAGAAGAGATCAAAGCTCCAGAAAAAATACAACTAAGTGACGAAGAGATAGCCAACCTATCAGATGCACAGTTCAAACACTGGTAATCAGGATGCCCACAGAATTCGTTGAATATGGTCTCAAATTAGATGAAAAAATGAAGGCTATGCTAAGTGAAATAAAGAAAAATGTACAGGGAACCAATAGTGATGGGACAGAAACTGGGGCTCAAATCAATAATTTTGGACAGAAGGAAGAAAAAAACATTCAACGAGAACAGAATGAAGAAACAAGAATTCAAAAAAATGAGGAGAGGCTTAGAAACCTCCAGGATGTCTTTAAACTTTCCCCAAAAGGAGAAGAGGAAGAGAAAGAAATTGAAAACTTATTTGAACAAATAATGAAGGAGAACTTCCCCAATCTGGCAAAGGAAATAGACTCCTAGGGAGTCCAGGAAGCTCAGAGAGTCCCAAAGAAGTAGGACCCAAGGAGGAACATACCAAGGCACATCATAATTACATTACCCAAGGTTAAAAAGAAGGAGAGACTCTTAAAAGCAACAAGAGAAAAGGAGACAGTAACCTACAAAGGAATGCCCATAAGACTGTCAGCTGATTTCTCAAAAGAAACCTTACAGGCAAGAAGGGGCTGGAAAGAAATATTCCAAGTCATGAAAGGCAAGGACCTACATCCAAGATTACTCTATCCAGCAAAGCTATCATTTAGAATGGAAGGGCAGATCAAGTGCTTCCCAGATAAGGTCAAGTTAAA
>VMDR010009278.1:0-33924 GCA_007922815.1 Macrotus californicus
CTTGGATGTAGGTCCTTGCCTTTCATGACTTGGAA
Source organism: Macrotus californicus (assembly GCA_007922815.1). Classification (NCBI taxonomy): domain Eukaryota; kingdom Metazoa; phylum Chordata; class Mammalia; order Chiroptera; family Phyllostomidae; genus Macrotus; species Macrotus californicus. The sequence goes on from VMDR010009278.1 coordinate 36, forward strand.
TACTTCTTGCCAGCCCCTTCTTGCCTGCAAGGTTTCTTTTGAGAAATCAGCTGACAGTTTGATGGGCACTCCTTTGTAGGTTACTGTCTCCTTTTCTCTTGCTGCTTTTAAGATTCTCTCTTTATCTTTCATCTTGGGTAATGTAATTATGATGTGCCTTGGTGAGTTCCTCCTTGGGTCCAACTTCTATGGTACTCTGAGCTTCCTGGACTCCCTGGAAGTCTACTTCCTTTGCCAGATTGGGGAAGTTCTCCATTATTTGTTCAAATAAGTTTTCAATTTCTTGCTCTTCCTCTTCTCCTTCTGGCACCCCTATGATTTGGATGTTGGAATGTTTAAAGATATCCTGGAGGTTCCTAAGCCTCTCCTCATTTTTTTGAATTCTTGTTTCTTCATTGTGTTCTGGTTGAATGCTTCTTTCTTCCCTCTGGTCCACACCATTGATTTGAGTCCCGGTTTCCTTCCCATCCCTGTTGGTTCCCTGTACATTTTTCTTCATTTCCTTTATTGTAGCCTTCATTTGTTCATCTAATTTGCGACCATGTTCAACAAATTCTGTGCGCATCCTGATTACCAGTGTTTTGAACTGTGCATCTGATAGGTTGGCTATCTCTTTGTTGCTTAGTTGTATTTTTTCTGGAGCTTTGATCTGTTCTTTCTTTTGAGCCATTTTATTTTTTTGTCTCGGCGCACCTGTTACGTAGTAAGGGGCGGAGCCTTAGGTGTTCACCAGGGCGGGGCATCCATGTTGCTGTGTTGTGACGCTGTTTGTCGGGGAGGGGTCCAAGAAGGAACAATGCCGCTTACTCAGCTCTCTGCCGGTTTTCAGTCACTTCCCCTGCTACCTGCAGTCAAATTGGGCCCTTCTGGTGCTGATTCTCAGGTGGGTGGGTTTGTGTACATGCTAGGACCCTGTGGGTCTCTCCGATGAACTCTCCTGTGAGGTTGGGAGTCTCTCCCGCTGCTGCCTCAACCCCCACAGATGTTTTCAGTCAGAGGCTTTGAGGCTTTATTTCCCGATGCTGGAACTTTGGGTTGGGGGATTTGTCTCGCTCACCAGTTGTTCCTCCCGGTGTATCTGCACATGAGTATGGGACTGCCCAGTTCACCAGCCGCCACCTCACCCAGCCCGTCAGCCGCCATCTTGCCGCGAGTCCTCTCCGCCCGGCTGCCTGTCTCCGCCCCTCCTACTGGTCTGGGTGAGTGTTTCTTCTTTAACTCCTCAGTTGTTGGACTTCCATAGAGTTCGATTTTCTGTCAGTTTTGGTTGTTTTTTGTTTTTAAATTTGTTGTTGTCCTTCTTTTGGTTGTGGGAGGAGGCACAGTGAGTCTACGTACACCTCCATCTTGGCCAGAAGTCCTCCAGCTTGACTCTTGCCACCCTATTGGGCTGCCACCTGGGCTTGTGACGACTTTCAGCCTAGTCTCCGTACTGCCTCCAGACGGCCCCCACCCCAACCCTTCCGGGTTGTTATACTACAGATCTGGTTTGGCAACTTTTGCCTAAAACTTTTGCATAAGCTAACGCTGCCATCAGGATAATTAAAAGCCTCATGTGGTAGATGAAGCCTTAGACAACCTGGACCCTGTGTACCTCTCTGGTCTCATCTGGTGCCCTCGTCTGTCTGGCACTCTGTGCTCCAGTCCCCTGACACATTTCTGTGTATTCCAAAGTGCCACGTGCCCTCTCTTTAACTCTGGGCCTCTGTTCAAGCTGTCCTCTGCCTGGAGCGCACTCGACTCCAGCCCTGCTTCCAGTTCCTTCCCTTTCACTCAACAAATTCTTACTCAGAAGCCGTCCCTGAGCCCAGTGATAGGCTAGGTGTCCCTGCTCTGTGCTCCATGAGGTCCCTGTGCAGCCACCCCCACTGAAAGCTCTTAACACACTATATTCTGTGACTGATGTCTGCCACCCTCAATAGACTGTAAGCCCCATGAACGCAGAGGTGAAGTCTCTCACGGGCATCGACCCCTCAACACTAAGTGCACGTATGGGCAGTGCAAGATCACTGTAAGCTCAGGAAGGAAGAAATTAGAAGGATGAGGGCAGCAAACTGGGTCCGACTGTTGTTACTAACAATCTGCCCTTGCTGTAGGCTGCCATGTTGGGAAATGTTTTCGCTGGGCTCTGGTTGCAAAGGGGACGCACCAAATGGACTTTCTATATACTGGGTTGGTCAAAAAGTCCGTTCTGTTTTTTTCTGTAAAATAAAAGGCACATGTTTCATTTTCACCAGTAACTCTGTTGATGTGGATATTTTGAGTATGTCGTTTATCTCCCACTATTGGCTTCTAGAGGGTAGAGGCCAGGGGTGCTGCTGAACATCTGCCAATGTAGAAGACAGCCCCTTGGCAAAGGGGGGTTTTGGCCAGAATGTCTGTAGTGCCAAGAAACTTCACAAACCACTTTTGACACGTTCGATCAGTCACAGCACCTTCTCCACACACTGCGCACATCGTTTTTTGTGTTTCAGCTGCATTTTACCTTTCTTGAAATAATAAGGCCTAATGTGTTGAAAATGTTGCTTACCTTCTCCCATCTTTAATATTAAAGTGGCTGCACAAAAATTCACCAATTTGATAGGTGTTTTAAAAAATGCACTCTGATGTGACAGCTGTCACAATACAATCTAACAAAATTGTTTCAAGTGAAGTTAAAGACAACTAAGCACTGCTAGAGCCATCGTCTGGAAGAAATGTAACAGATTTTTTGGCCAACCCAATAATTTTGGGCAGATTATTCCCTGCCTCATCTGCTGAGCAGGGGAGCGGGAGGAGTGGGTGGGAACTGGAAGCCCCCCCTGGTTAGATGACGATCAATTCCACTTTGCAGCCAGAAGGGAAATTCTCTAGACACGACTGAACAAAGCCTTGCTATTCCTATTCTAACCAGCAGGTGGCAGGAAACGAATACCCAGCAGCACCTGGAGCTGCTTGGGGACGAGGCAGGGGAACTCCTGTCGTACTCTCTGGAACCCTGGCTTGCCCACTCCAGCTTACAGAGTCTTCCTAGTACTCTAATGAGGCCCACCGGGAATTCGAGAACCGGATGTTTTCTGCCCAACAAACGAGGTAGCTGGAGAGGATAGTGGGAGTTGAGGAGCCTGGCCAGGATCACAGGCTCTGAGAATCTCAGGCCCCAGCTAGTTCCTCTCCACTCACCATCTGGGGCTTCGAATCCCCTCTGCACGCTTCCCGCTAAGGGGAGGTGTCTGCAGCCCAAGCTTGTACACCACCAGTGTGCAAGCCACACCAGAGCAGCCATCTCCAACAGAAGCTCTTCATGGTGAGTCCGACTCTGCATCCTTGTAGTTCCTGACATTTGTGCCAACTTCAGGGCTCTTGGGAACAAGGTCAGACTAATTGGAACACCCGCGAGGGACCGGGCAGGAGAAATGTGAGTGACGAAGTGAGCCGAGCTGAAGAGCCTGTCCAGTTAGAGGGGGCTGTGGGAAACTGCACACTGTGTCCCTGCCCGCAGGCATGTCCAGTGCGTCAGCACCACGTGGGACGTGCGTCCAGTGGGATGGCAGGCTGTGATTTTTTGAGAGGCGTTAGAAGTGTGATTTTTAAAGGCTGGCACCTTATTCCAGATTTTTAAGACACTGCTGGTGAAATGAATGATATTTCCATGTTGAATTTGACTTTCTGGCTACTAGTTGTTGACCTCCACCTTATTATACTTCTTATTTAAGATCCAGTAAACACAGAACTATTTTTACCTGCCTCAGTATGGAAGCACTGATGGGTAGGGAGCAACTGATGCTGGACAGCCGGTGTGTGAGAGGAGCCGTGGGCCTTTGAGCCCTCCCCTCCCCGTCCTTGCCTTTGCCTTCAGGGTCTCTGTGGTCCTGGTGACTGGCTCCTCCCTGCTGCTGTCCTTTGCCCAGGAGGAGTGGCTGGGATGCTCTCTGAGAGCGCTTCCAGCGCTCGCAGGCTGTGAGAGAGCCAGCAGGGAGCTGCGCAGGAGAGTCTGATCGAATCTGGCCAGCAGCCTTATCCACACTTTACCTGGCCAGAGCGAACGTGTCTGTTTTCCTCAAGTGTGGCACCCACTGGGAGGGATCTGGCAAAGGAGGAGGCAGCCTTTGGAAGTACCACAGGTCCACCCTCTCACACATCTGCAAGGGGCTCCATTCATATTCTAGCCTATGCAAATAGCACCCCCTGGAGTTGTGCAGTGCACAGTCTAGTGGTCTGATATTAACCATCTTTTAGCAGAAAGCCACTAGCCCGTGGAAAAAGGAAAAGTAAAAAGTAAATCCCAGAGATACTTGTGTTTGATCAGTTCCTCAGACTATTTTGGGAGTCAGAGGCCAGGTACCCAGTGGACAGTAATGGGAGGATTAAAACTAGGGGTCGTTTAAGAAGTGCTTTCTGGCTTCTTAAATATAGTGTCTTCTGCCAATGCAGGTCATATCCTAACTCCCACAGGCACCTTCTGTCCTGGAATGTCTGCCTTCTGTCTCTGGTGAACTGTTAGAAGTTAATTGAGTCAGATTGCTAATGTTTAAGAAACACGGATGGAGATGTGTGCCTGCGTAATCATTCTAATCCCTGGCACTTGTGGCAGGGACAAAACTTAAAGCTACTCTGGCATCTGGTTTAAACCTCACCACAGCCCCCCTTGTGCCAGCTTTAGTCCATGTTACAGAGGGGAAACCTGGACCTCAGATGAGGCTAGCTTGAAGTCCCATAACAAACAGAGCTAAAGAGGCAGGGTCCCTTGTCACAGCGTCAGTCCCTTGGTGCAGCGGCATGAAATAGGCCAATCCGAAATGTGTGGTGCCTTGGTGTGGAGCAGGTGTGTGGTGTGGCCTGACAGGTCACAGTGTATGGGTTCTTGGTTGCCCGAATCTGCTTCTGGAAAAACTTCCAGGCAGGCTCTCAGCCTGAACTCAGTCCCCTTGTTTGTTCCTCTATCTCCATGCTCTGCAGATGCCTGTTACATGTCCACTGTGTATCAGGCCTCATACTGGGCATTTGGCTGCTCCGTTGCACAAGAGTGGACGTGGCCTCTGTCCTCATGGAGGTTACAGCTCAGCGAGAGAGACGAGCATTAAGCAGCCACATCACTGAATGTATAATTATAAGTCAGGATAAATGCTCAGAAGGAAAGACACTGGGTTTGATCAGGCCACAGCCTTTGCTGGTGCACACAGCACCTTTGTGCAAATCAGAGAAAGGCGTGCCCCTCGGGGGCTGATGAGTTGGAAGACTTTCCTCTGGCTGGCACAGCCCATGCCAGGGCATGGCTTCCAGGAGAGGACCTCGCTGGCTGGGAGCCCTTGTAGGACACACTCAGTGGCCTTGTAAAGGAACCTCACTGCAGGCCCGGGACTCTGGCCGAGGCATCAGGGAAAGGTGACTCAGCGGAGGGCTGGAAAATGAGCGGGCTGAGCCCAAGCAGAGTGCCCTGGAGGAGCAATCCAGGAGGGAAGAGCAAGCTTCCTAAAGACCTGTGTGTGTATTTGAGGAACTGGGAAGACAGCTAGTGTAGCTGGTGCCCAGAGGGCATGGGAGACGGTGATGGAAAGAAGAGGCTGGGGAGAAGCGCAGGCTCTCTGACCCCCCGGGGCAGCAGGTACAGACCAGGGTGTGGAGTTGCTGTGGTGCCACACTCTCCCCAGGGGCATTTGCTGGTTGGACTGCTGCCTCTGAGGTAGTTAAAAGAGGTCGGTGATTTTCAGAGGAAGTATTCCTCTATTCAGTCTGTCAGGGAGAGAATCTGCCCTGCAGGAGGATCTTGCTCCGTGCCCCTATCTTGGAGGTAGGGAGCAAAGGCCTGGAAAGTGGACATGTCACTCGAATACCTCACTGTTTGTGGCATAATTCCCACCTGGAACCAAGCCCCCTGCAATAAGGTGGCCCTGCAGAGAACACCAGTAAATAGCCATGCGCAGGGTTTTTAGCAGGTCATTAGCTTGGCCCCGTTGGCATTTGCACCATCAGCTCTGACTTGAGGCGCACCCTGGTCATTTCTGTAGTGTTAGTACCATTGGACAAGTGACGGCCTGTAGACCCAGTTAGGGCGTTATTTATGGGAGAGGAAGCTAGGACCGCTCCGACTTTCATTCCTGTTTCATGCCTGCCTCACCCACGGAGAAGGATGGTCCAGTGAAACAAGTATCACAAGACAAGGCTGCCTGCCCGGAGCTCTTCCGTTTACCGCCAGCTGCCCCTCCCTAGGCGGGGACCCAGAGGCCCACCTTGTGATGTCTTCGCTTCCTGCGGAACCGGAGCAGCTCTTTGTGCTGCCGAGACACAAAGTTGACAGCAGCGTACTCGAGCAAGGCGGAGAACACGAAGAGCAGGCACACGGCCATCCAAATGTCAATGGCTTTCACGTAGGACACCTGGGTGGGGTGCGGGGAGAACACAGGGCAGTGAGGGCAGAGGAGTCAGTACTGACTGTGGTGGGATGGGACTCCCCTTGTCCCCCACTGCTGTCCTCTCCCCAGCTGGGGTGTTAGAAGGGAGGGTACAGAGGAAAACAGAAGAAAAATGCACCAGGAAGACTGGCCAGAATAATTGGGAAAACAGAATGCGGAGCCCGGAGGAAAACTGAAGAGGTGGGGGCAGTGTAGCCAGCACCGTTATTTAGGGGAGCAGGGGGGTATGTTTAGTCTGAGGGCGATAAGAACAGGACTCCGTGCCTAATGTCAACATGCAGAATGTCAGCGAGAATTGGGGAGTGAGAGCTTCGAAAACACCCCGTCCATACAAGCAACAAAAGAATCAGCAAGAATGGTCAGAACAAACTTTTTTCAGAACTCTGGTAATGAGCCAAAGACCAACAACAATCCCACAAGCATTTATTTAAGAAAGACAGCCCAATCTTAGTAAGAACAACGAGCTTTGTAGTATTTTAAAAAATAGCTTCATCGAGATATGATTCACATACTGTATAATTCACACACAGAAAGTGTACAACTGAGTGATTTTTCTACATTCTCAGATCATGTGCAACCATCATCAAAGTCAATTTTAGAATTTTTATCACCTCAAAAAAAAAAGCCCTAGTAACTTCTAGCTGTCATCCCCTAGTGCCCCGGTTCCCCGACTCCCAGTCCTAAGTAACTAGTAATCTACTTTCTGTCTCTGTGAATTTTCCTGTTCTGGACACTTCCTATAAATGGGAGAATGAGTATGACTGATTTCTTTCACTTAGCACAATATTTTCAAGGTTTAGCTTAGTACATTGTAGCTGGTGTCAGTATTTCATTTTTAATGGCCAAGTAATATTCCATTGTGTGTATATATGACATTTTGTTGATCCATTTACCAGTTGATGGGCATTTGAGTTGTTTCTACCTTTTGGCTATTTTGGATATTTCTTCTACAAACATTTATGTATGGGTTTTTATGTGGACCTATGTTTTAATTTCCCTTGGGGCTTTGTGGGATTTTAAATTGCCCTATTTCTGTCCTTGCTCCCCCAGCTCCAAACTAGCCTTGAAAACCAACAGCTTGCAAGTTCATTGAAAACCAGTACTGTGAGCTGCTGACGGGGCTGCTTCAAGGTGCCATTCCCAGAGAATTGTTATCATTTACATAACTCGTGTTTCACCAAAAGACCTCACTCACAAACTAGGCGGTCTCTTCTTGATCTGACTTGTTGCTGGCCCAATGTGAACAGCCTTTTCCCTGGGTGTGTTGGTTGAAAGCAGTGACAATTATTGAACATCTGGTCAGTCTGAGGCTGGTAAGAGTTGAGGCAAACAATAGGTTGAGCAAAAGCTTAAAAGGAAAAGCTAGGGAATGAGATGTCCACAGGAGGCTTGAGAAAGATCTGACATATATCTGGAAACCTATGTGCATGCTTAGACCTTGTGCATGCCCAGGGAAGACCTGAGAAGGCCCTTAGAGTTCAACTCTGGCTAACTTCGATGTGCAGAGCAAGCAGGAAGTGGAGGCTAAGGGAAGTTATGAACTGCCCAGCTGAGTGTTGAAATTGTATCCTAATACACAGAGCCCCTAGGCAAAGGCTGGGAAGTTTATAGGCCCCAGACATTCAAGAAAATCTCTGTTTAGTTTTTAGCGAACCACCAAACTAACTTAGCAGAACTTCAAGTGTCTCTGCTTCTACAGCTAAGAAAGAATACAGACATTTCAGAATTGGTTTAGAAAAGTTACTAAACAAACAAGAGCAACAATAAGTCGCCAGGGAAGAGAATCTGATTTCCAGAGATGGCACATTAAATTTTATAAAATGTGCACTTTTCAACAACAAAAAATGATATGCAAAGACACAAGAAATGACCCTGCAATGGCTGAATGTTTGTGGCCTCCCCCAATTCATATACTGTAATCCTAATTCCAATGTGATGGTGTTTGGAGGTGGGGGCTTTGGGAAGTAATTGTGTCATGAAGAATGAACCCCTCATGAATGGAATTGGTGGCTCAGAAGAAGAAGCCAGAGAACTAATTAGCTCTTCAACCATTTGAGGACACAGTAAGAAATCAGCAGTTTGCAGCTGGAAGAGGGTCCTCACCAGAACCTGACTATGCTGGCACCCTGATCTCAGACTCCCAGGCCCCAGAGCTGTGAGAAATAAATTTGTGTTGTTTTGTGAGCTGTCCAGTCTTTGGTATTTTGTGATAGCAGCCCAAATTGTCTAAGACTGGTCCATTCATTGGAAAAAAGCAGTCAAAAGAAGCTTCCCCTGAGGGAGCCCACATGTTGGACTCAATGGATAAAGACTTTAAATCAGTTGTTTTAAATGTATTCAAAGAACTAAAGAAACCCATGTCTAAACAACTAAATAGAAGTATGAGAACAAAGTCTCATCAAGTAGAGCATGAGAGAGAAATGATAAAAAAAGAACCAAATAGAAATTCTGGAGTTGAAAAGTAAAATAAGTAAAAATTCCACTGGAGAGGATCAATGTATTTGAGCAGACAGAAGAAAGAATCAGTGAACTTGCAAAAGAAACAGTGAAATTCAGGTTATCCTGTCTGAGGAACAGAATAAAGAAAAATGAACAGAGCCTCAGAGACCTATGGGGAACCATCATGTGCACTAAAGTATGTGTAAAGCAGGGATCCTCAACCTCCAAGCCATGGACCGGTACTGGTCTGGGCCCCTTAGGAACCAGGCCACCCAGCATGAGGTAAGCTTGAATGTAATGTGCTTGAATCATCCTGAACCATTACCCCCACCCCAGTCAGTGGGAAAATTGTCTTCTATAAAACTGGTCCCTGGTGCCAAAAATGTTGAGGATTGCTGGTTTATGGGATAGGAGAAAGGCAGAAAAAATATTTAAAAAAATAATAGCCAAAATTTCCCCCACATTTGATGACAAACACCACCCATCTAAGAAGCTCAGTGAACTCCAAGCCAGGTAAGCTCAAAGAGAACCACACCTAGATTGATCATGATCAAACTCTCAGGAGCCAAAGACACAGAGTCTTGAAAGAAGTGAAGGAGAAGCAACTCATGACATACACGGGCTCATCAATAAGAGTAGCAGCTGATTTCTCATAGAAACTATGGCAGGTGACATGAAAGACAGCCTAACTAAATGGGACTACATCCCATGTTCATGAATCAGAAGACTTAACAATGTGAAGGCAGCAATACTCCCCAAACTCATCTAGAGACTCAAAGCATTTTTATTCAAAATTCCTTTTATGTTGTTGCAGAAGTTGACAAGCTTATCTTACAATTTATAATTCTGTTCACGTGGAAACGTAAGAAATAAGAATAGCCAAAGGAATCTTTGAAAAGAACAAGGTGGGAGGGCTCACACGTCCCAATTTCCAAACTGCTACAAAGCTGTGGTCAACAGTGCGGTACCGGCGTGAGGATGAACATATAGATCAATGGAATCGGACTGGGAGTCCAGAAATAAACCCACGCATCTACAGCCAGTTATTTATGGCAAGGATGTAAATTTAGCGGAAGGAAAGAATAGTCTTACCTAATGGTGCTGGAGCATCTGAATATTTACGTGGGGGAGAGTTACATCCCTGCCTCATACAACCTGCAGAAATCTAAATGCATCAAAATCTAGATTAAACTGTAAAACTCTTAGGATGAAAAGTAGGTGTAAACCCTTGTGACCTTGGGTTACACATTAGTTTTTTAAATAGGATACCCAAAGCACCAGCAGCAAAAGAAAACAGATAAATTTGACTTCACCATAATTAAAAACTTTTGTGCATAAAGAACACTGCAAATCAAGTGAAGAAACAATCCACAGATGGGTGGGAATATTTCCATGTCTTATATCTGATAAAGGTTTAAAGTCCGCGATGCACAAAGAACTATGACAACTCAGCAATTAAAAGAGAATTGCTCCAGATTAAAAAGTGGGCAAAGGATTTGAGTAGACATTTCTCCAAAGAAGATGTAGAAGTGGTCAATGAGCATGTGAAAAGAATGTCCAGCGTTATTAGTCACTACGAAAGTGCAGATCAAAACCCAGTAAGGTACCACCTTGTATCAACTAAAATGTCTATAATCAAAAAGACATGATCAGAGAGGAGGTGGAGAAGTTGAAACTCTGGTAGGATTATAAAATGGTATAGCCACTTTGGAAAGTAGTTTGGCAGTTCCTCAAAAAATTAAGCATATAGTTACTATTCATCTCCAAGTTGTGTGTGTGTATATGTATATGATATATATATATATGATGCATATATATGTGTGTGTATATATATGATATATGAAAGTATATATACATACATATAGCCAAAAACATGTCCACACAATGACTTGTGCACATACATTCATAGCACTATTTATAAGAGCCAAAAGTAGAAATAACCCAAATGTCTACCACCCTAGGAACAGATAAACAAAGTGTGGTATTTTTACATGATGGGGTATATTATTCGGCTGTAAGAGGCGTGAGCAACTGATACGTGCTGGGACGTGCATGGACCTTGAGAACATTACGTGTGTACTGTATGATTCCGTTTATCTGAGACATCCCGAGTAGGTAAATTCATAGAGATAGAGGGTAGATCAGTGGTTGCCAGAAGCTGAGGAAGGGGGAGTAACTGGTGATAAGATGGGGTTTCTTTTTGGGGTGATGAGAAATCAATGGTGGTGAAGGTAAACAACTTTGCAAACATATTACCTGCCACTGGGTTTTATGCTCTATAAATAAATAAATAAATAAATAAATAAATAAGGAAGACTGTGAGGTTGAGTGATAATAGCAAATGGAGCCAAGTAGTGAGTCTAGTGTTAGCAATGAATGGAGCGTTTTTTGATAATTCAGAAATTTTAAATGGAGGTTTTCTATTAGATGCAATTATGGCATTATTTCTAATTCAATAATAATTATTCAGTGAATGTTAACGTTTTAGATGTGATAATATCATTGTGATCCTTATTCTTTATTGTCATGTCTGTAGCTTTCAAATGCTTGAGCAAAAACTGTACCTGTCTACCTCCTTACCCACCTACCTCTCTGTATAGAGAGAAACAGGTAAAGCAAATGAGGCAAAATGATAACAATTGGAATCCAGGCGAAGGGTACTATGGTGTTCATCGTGTATTATTTCACGCTTTCTGTAACAAAGCAGAATGTGACGTGTGGCGCTAATTCGACACTGCGCAGCACGCTGCATTTGGTGGGAGGCTGGAGGGAGCGGGGTATGGTGTCTGGCGTTAATAGCAGAGCCGAATGTCACATCGAGTGTTCAGGAAATAAACAGCATGGGTCTGCAATGACAGTAGCGGAGGCAGGAGAAGGCAGTGCCTGGCATTAGAAGGAGCACAGCAGACCGAGGCACCCAGCATTCATCGGGAAGGGGGCAGGATGTCGGATCTCAAGTGTGGGTGAACGGAGGAGTAGGAGGTGTTGGCATTAATAGTAAATGAAGCAGAACATTATGTCTGATGTTAAAAGTGAATTAAGCAGAAGGTGAGGTCTAGTGTTAACAGTGAAAGGAACAGGATGGCACGTTTCTTTGAGGGCGACTGGAGGAGAATTAGCGTCTGCTGTCAGTAATGAATGAAGTGGAATGCCGTGCCTGGCGTTGGAGGAATGGGACAGAGTGATACTGTGTCTAGCATGGAATGAATGAAGCAGAGTGTGTCATCTGGTATTACTAGTAAACAGAGTGAAAGGTGGTGTTTAGGGTTAATAGTAAATGGAGCAGCCTATGGCTAAATAGTTAAGCGGTGAATGTAACGGAATGTGGTGTTTAACATTAGAAATATAAGCATCAGGCTGAAGTATGTGCGGAAAAGGGCCAGCATAACAGGCATGAGGCTGCTGTCCTATGAAGGACCCGCTCGCAAGGCTGGGCCTTGGGTGACATCTGGGAACCTGGATTTGGGGGTTATTCCTACGTTCCCTAACTGATGAGCATGCCTGCACTCCTTGTACAAACAACAAGGTCTGTATGTACAAGATCTGCTGAACATCTGCTTTCCTTCTGGGAGTCTGGAATTCTGGTTTGTGCTAGGCACCCAGCATCCAGTAAAAACCTTTGATGCTGAATCTTAAATGAGTCTCAAAACCATTTCTCTTTCTGTCTCTCTCGGCAGAAACATCTCACACTTGAGCTGCCTTTTGTTGCTGGGATAGGAGGGTGCTCTACATGGTCCCTCATGGGTGGGAGGGAGCGAGCAAGGAAGCCTGCCCTTGGGTTCCAACAGCCTCTGCATGTGTCTGTTTCCCATGCATCCGGCTATTGCATCCTGAGTCTATCACTGGGAGGAGCCTTAGCCTTGAGCACAACTGTGTGCTGAGACCGTGAGCCCTATCAAATCTCTGAACGTGGGGGTGGACTTGGAGGCCCCCAACACAAAGTATCTCCCGTTACTGGTGAAAGGAGTGGAGTGCGGTACCCAGCATTAAAATGAATGCAGGAGGTGATTGTTAACAGTGAATGAAGCAGAATGTGTGCTTACTGTTGGTAGAGAATGGAGCAAAACCTGTCTGGTGACTATTTCCTTTACTTCTTTCACTCATCTCTTTTTTTATGTGTGTGTGTTTATATTGAACATAATGTTAAATCTGGAGGAAAGGTTTGATGGATCGGGGTGCTGGATCCTGCCAAGTGTGGCAGATGAAGAAATAGTGACCAGTTCCTCGTGCTGGCCTATCTCAGGCAGGGGAGGGAGAAGAGCATCCTCCCTACCTGTTCAGGTGTTCTGTACTGTGCTCAGGCAGTGGGACTCACCTTGGGCAGGGATGCTCGGGAGCCAGAGCTCTGGGTGGTCATGGTGAGCACGGTGGTGATGCCCAGGCCCACACGGGCGGGTGCAGCGTCCATGTTGATCCAGAAGGAAATCCATGAGAGGATGACAATGAGCAGGCTGGGAATGTACATCTGAATCAGGTAGTAGCCCATCTGTCGCTCCAGGTGGAACCGGGCCTCAATGCAGGTGAATTTACCTGCAAGGCATTACAGTGTGAAGGTAAAGTGGCCTCGTGGGTAGGAACAAGACTTTGGGGTCAGAACAGTCTCAGCTAGGGTCCTGGTTCAGTGTGACACTAGGTGGGTCCTTAGGCAAATGTTTGAATCTCTCTGCATCTCACTTGTCTATGGTAAATTGGGGAGAATGATGATGATAATAATAATAATAATAAACCTACCTCACATGTTTACTGCTATGGTTACCATGGCTACTGTGATGAGGGAATGAGATGATGCTTATAAAGAATGTTGCACATCCTCACACCTCATTGGTGTTCAGGAATGCCAGTTGCCCTCATCATCACTATTTTGCTGGAAAGAGTGGGCTGAAGTGCACCGTCCCCTCCCCTTCTGCCACTTCTCTTCCTAAAACATGACTTGCTCCTATTCCTTCCCTTTGCAAAACCTTTCCTTCCTTCCTCCTCTCCTCATCCAAGAAGGTCCCCCTTACCTGCAGGAAGAGTTCAAACTCTAGTCTGCCCTTTGGGATGGAGCGCTGCCTGTCTTCCACCCCATTTCCCTTCTTTCTTCCCCTTCATCACCACCTACATTGCATCCTTGGCCTGGAGCATGCCTCCACACTTGGTCCTGCCCATCCCTCTGCCTGGAACACTCTAACTCCTCCTCGTGGGCAGCCAAGGAAACCCCCCCCTCCTCCTCCATGGGGGTTTGATTAAATGTGAAGTCTCCCCCAGCACAATGCCTCTTCCCTGTGTTTCTTCCTTCAGCCCCGAGGCCGAGAGCTGAGCTAGAGAGTGGTGGTCCCCCCTACCCCTTGCATCTGACAGTCTAGTGGACCTTTCCCAACTTCACTGGTCACTAATCTTCAGTGCTACCTCTCAGCTCCCCTGTTGAAGTCCGATGCGCACACTCCCTGTGCCTTGGCCCTATCAGAAATGCCAGTCCCTCTGTGACAGAGATGGCTAGATGTCCTCCCAATAGTGGCTCTTCATTCTGCCCGAGGAATCGGGTCCATTTGAGTTAGGTGCACTGCCACCTGCAACAAAGGCTGTATTTCCCAGCTTTGGGTCAGGGCCACTTTTTGGTTTCAAAGAATATTCTCTTAACTACTAGTCATCAACACACAGCTATGCCCGCTGTGAGCACCTCGTACGATCTGTTGAAGCAATGACTGAGTGAATGTTTGAAATGGCCTCTGGCCCCGGGTAAGGGGTGGGGCCTGAGTGGGCGGCCCCTCGCACCCACCTGTGTTGTAATGCTTGGTGCAGTATCTCAAGTCCTTCTCCTCCTTCAGGATGAACTGGGGCAGAGTCAGTCCATCTGCCACCTGCACAGCTCCCTGCTCCTGCCACTCAAAGATGAGGTCATTCATGGTATATCCAACTGGGATGGGATCAGAAGAAGGAGCAGTCACCACCCAGAAGCACTTAGTGAGGCATGTCAGGGTTGGTTAGGGTTAGATACGGAGAGGCATCAGACGCTCAGGAGAACTCATGAAACCATGTTGCTTCCCCCCAACACAGGAGGCTAAATCTGGTTTGATTGTTTGCATTTACCCCACTACCCTTCTCTATCTTTTCCTACCACTCCCAGCACCCTACCTCAGCTTGCCCTGTTGCCCCCTTCCCCTCACCTCCATGGTCAAGTTTAGCTGACATCTGCCATTTGTGCTTGTGCACCATCTTTGCAAGCTCCTTCTTCTGCCCACGGCAGACTCTCCTCAGGGGAGTGACTCTGTGGTATGCCATTGTGGTGGGACTGTCTTTTGGGGGCAGAAGTGTGGGATGGTGGCTCAACGAGACCGTCAAAGTCTCTGCCCCAGGACTGTGACCCTTGAGTCGAGTCAGGAAAGGTTTCGGGGTTGGCCGGTGCTGGTTCCCGTCAGAGGTGGTGCTCGCAGGGGCCCACTTGTTAGCTTCTGCTGCCTGAATGGTCTGCACTGGTTTCTGTACTTTTGGTTTCTCTTGCAAGTCTGTGAGGGATCTCCATGTCCTTCCATTTAATTATATTTTAAAAATTGGACTGCTCTCTGGGTTTACCATCAACGAATCCAGCTACCTGTCCCACCTGTTAACATCCGGGTTTGCTCGCTGTCCACAAAGCCTTCTCCAGTGCTCTCTCTCCCTCCCAGTCAGAAGGAAGCCCTCCTTCTGCCCTGAGGCCACTGTGCTTGCTACTTCTAATAGCACCCGTCCCACTTGCTGCCCTGTGCCAGCCAGTCATCTATCTGCCCTGTGGGACTGAGCGTGCCCCTCTGAGCTCCAGGACTGTGGCTCATTCAAGCTATTTCTCCTGCCCTCCTGGAGAGCGCGTTCACAAGGGACAGGACCAGTGCCTCCTTGGGGAACGCCGCTGGCTCCCAAGCAGGGCCTCAGCCTGTGTAAGGGGAGTTACACTTCCAAAGTGTCTTCCAAGAACCAAGCCCCTTGTCTGATATGTTGAGCTATTACAGGAATCTCCTGGGGGCTCGCAGTCAGGAGCCGCTATGTGGGGATTTCTGCCAGTCCTGTAGGGGGTCAGGGGGAACCTGGTTCTTTCTTGAGGCCTCAGGGAAGGGACTCACAGCTTTCCAGTTGCATGATACACGTCTGGACGTCCATGGGGAAGTTCTTCAAGTCCATGGGGCATGCCAGGGTCAGGGTGATTCTGGGGAAAGAAGGGAGTCGCATGAGGCAGGGCCCACAGACCAGGGAAGCTGTACCTCCATTCTAGTTACAACCAGAAACCAGTTCACTAGGAAGGTGAAGGGGTCACGGAGGCCAGGGAACTAGTGTTTTTGGAATCAGTGTTTGTATATTTCCACCCTTCAGAAATGTAAATGGAGACTCAGAGAGATAAGTAGGTTGCCTAAGGTCACACGGAGTCAGGGGAACTTTTGTGTTTCCTTGGAGTCTGTCTGGCTTCAGGAGACTTGCCTTAGCAAGGTGCCCGGAGCTCTGGAGGCCAGCACACCCCCCCCCCCCATCCCTGCTCCTCTGCGGAGACTCAGGTAGGGGCAGAGCCTGAATTTTCCGCTGAGCAGCAGCAGGCCTCAGGCATTCTCAGGGGCACTGGCAGCAGGTGCTGTGAGTGGTTCTTGGCTGCCTCCCTGAATGCCCTAGGCTCATCAAAAGTTATTTCCAAAGGTCTCCTGCTTCTGGGTGTCCAAACACAGCTGGCTCACATCTGTGGGCTCATGCTGGGGTCAGCTGGGAAGTGGTGGGCACCCCAGGCTTCTGGGCTAGCTGTTGACTTTGGGTTGTTCCACCCTTGCAGAGGGCCGCAGCCTCAGACCTGGAGGAAGTCCCCTCAGCAGAATCCGAGGCCTGCGCTCCAGCTGGGATACCAGGCTTCCGCAGGAGAGGCTTTGTCAGAGCCTGAGCGCCTGCTGCTGGGACCAGAGAGGAAAGGCCCTCAGAGCCTTAGATCGTCAGGACCACTCCCTCACTTGACAGGTGAGAAAACTGAGGCACAGAGCAGGGCAGGCAGGGACTCATGTAAGGTCCCACAGCAAGCTGATGGCTCGGTTAGGATTTAACACCATGTCGCCCAGCCTTGGGAAGCGGGGCCACGTGTTGGCTGGCAGGCTTTCCAGCATTGCTTCCCTGAAAGGCACTGGGTTGGCGGCGATCTAGCGGCACTTAGTGCTGGCACGTCGACTGCACACGGTGAGGCCCAGCCCACATGAACCTCCTCCCTCCAGCTCACACCCACAGCTCTGGGTGTGGGTCCCTTTAGGCACCAAGTAGGAGGAAGAGAGGGAAAGGGGAGAGGAAAGGGAGGGGAAGGTGAGGGAGAAGGGTGGTGGAAAGAGAACGCAGTTGACTTCGGAAGAGCAAGGCTCCAAAGTGGGGCAGCTGTCACACTGGGTTAATTTCCTCAAGTTGAAGGACCTTGGGAATATTACTTTTTGCTGATTTGTCCTTCTGTCAGGCTGCATGGGGGCTTAGCTTCCCAGATACAAAACTAGCCTGGCAGCTGCAAAATCTAATCAGGGTGACCCACCCCCCACACCAGCTGCCACCCAACCCAGCCACCAGATATGGCCTTCCTGTCTGGGTGTGCACCGGGTGGATGGTCTCCCAGGTGAGGAAGGCCATGTTACCTCTGGTTCCTCCCAGCCTGCCCCTCTGTGCTGCCTCCTTTCCCTGCGGAGATTTCTCAGTGCCCTCTCCCACTGGTCTGCTCCTCAGTCACATCTGGGGATCAGGACCTGTGCAGCCTCTCCTATGGGCCTGGGCATTGAAAGTTTGTGTTCCAAGGGAAGTAGGAAGATTTATTCCCCCCGAGGAGCTGGAGTGGGAGGGGGAGTCATTTAGGACCAGCGCTCCCCTTTAAGCTCTTTCACATAAAAACATCTCCATTCACTCGTCAAATATTTGAGTATCTATTGAATGCTGAGCCCCTGCTCTTTGAGGTGCTGAGTGGGCATCAGATTAGCTGTGGAACCTTGGTAAGTTACTTAAACTTTCTCATCCTTACTAGTCTAATCTGCAAAATGGGCAAAATAAAACCTACTTCATGGGGCTGTTAGGAGTATTAAACATCCTCTATGTAAAGTACCCAGCTGGGTAAGTACGTTCTCAGTGAACAGTCATTTTCTTCCTGCCCTGGGGCAGAAGATTGGGAATTAGGTGGAGCGGGGTAGCAGGAGACTGACCGGTATCTGCCGAAAGCTGGGGATGGGGCACCCCAATCCCTAGACTCAGTGCAAGCAAGGTACAGAGGAGGGAAAGCAGCTCTAGAAGGGGCGCAGCCACCCTGACTGCCGCATGTGAGCAGCACCCCCACTGGGCAGGCTCAGTTACGGGGAAGTTGCTGGAACTTCTCAGGTTTTGGGCCTTTGCTCCTGATATTTTTTTTAACAAAGGGTGGTAAGGACATTTAATGTGAGGTCCCCCTGGTGACACACATGAAGTGTGCACGCAGTACAACTAATTGCCGGCACCGGTTGTACCTCCGACCACAGGACCTGTCCTTGTGCATCTGCACGCTCTTGCTGTTGGTCGTTGCCTGCAAACCCTCTTTTTCTGTCTCATCTTACTGAGACTCTGGGTGAGCTTAGGGGCCTAACTTTTACCCCACCTTCTCCCAAATGATTCCTTGATCTCCTTGCTTAGAATAAACCATGTTCTCCTAGGACCTCCCATGGTATTTTGTTCTCACTTGCTGAGTGCAAGTTGCAGAGCTGGCCCTGCCCGTTTGGCAAAGGTGTTGGGTTGCCAGGGCCCATTTGCCTCTGTTTGACCCGTCTCTTAGTGTCTGCTCCCAGAAGGCAATGGGCAAGGCACTTCTTGCGGCTGGGGGTGAGGAACCTCTGCAGAGCTCACCTGATGCTGTAGAGAACATTGCCATTCCGGGAGATCCTCAGCAGTTTGTTGTCCGTGGTGATCTCGTGGAAGTGGGCCCCCTTCTCATTGGCAAAGAACAGGTCGGGCTTCCAGATGGAATCCAACATGGAGGGGTCCAGGTCCAGAGAGTCATCTGGGTATTCGTTGTAGGCCAGCCGGGGGTCGTTCCACTGCTGCCGCAGGAAGATGTTGACCCTGTAGTCCTGCAGGCAGGAGGCAGGGAGGCGGGATCAGCATTGGGCCCGGGGATGTCAACCCGCCAAGGCCTACATGCTTTCAGCCAGTGCCCCCCAGAGCCCCTCTGGGGGCTCCAACTAAAGTGTGGGTGCAGCTTACATGGGAGTAAGACGGAAAAGTTGGTGCACCAGGCAAAGTCCACAGGAGTCATCGTCATCCCAGGACATTTGCTAACTGCCCCACGAAGCTCACTGAACTCTGAACTGAGATGATTTAAACATTATTCTTTGTTTTGGGAGGTAAAAAAAATGAAAAGTTCAGGCTGACGTCATAAACACCTGTGTTCGTCCTGTTAACATTTTTGTCCTGTGAACGTTGATTTTTAGGTGAGAGAGGTAATACCTCACAGATAAAGTTGGAGTCCCCCTTTATTGTGAAACCCACCGGTGTGGCGATTCTCGGGGGTGCTCAGGTGGGACAGCTGCTAGCCTGGACAGATTGGAGGGACAAGAGGACAGACTAGGAGCTGATGGCTGGGTGTTCAAGCTATTTTGCCTAAAGAGGACAATTTCCAAGCAGTGAAGGAAGGGTGAATAAAAATTCTGTAGTGTTCCTGCGGGTCCCAGGGCCCCCGCCCCTCTGTTTTGGTACCGGCCTTCTGTAACCTTCTCCGTGGTGTGTTGATTTGTGTGGGGAGAATCCCCTCAAGGGGGTTGTGGGGTCACGTCTACCTGGGCTCTAAACTCAGTGCTGAGCGACTTGCTTCTGTGGCATCGCAGGGTAGTTACTCCACCGACAAAAAGAATTCATGGATCGAACCAGTTAAGGGAAAGGTTTGGCTAACCCAAATGCAACAGAGCTCTTCATTGTAGGGTTTCTCAGAAGTCAGCTCAATACGCTACTGAATCGTGTGGCTCTCCAAGGGGGGACTAGAATATGCAATACTTCCCTGGTTTATGGTGGCCATAGAACTCTTTAGTTTGCGCGTGATGCGTTAGGAACTGCTCTCTCAGTCAGAACCCCTCCTTGCTTCTGTTCTCCAGTTGGAGAAGCTTAAGTTCGGAGAGAACTGTGACTGGCCCAGGGTCACTCTGGAAAGGCAGAGCAGCGCTGGTTCTGGCACCCAAAGTCCCGACTTCTGGTGAGGGGTTGTTCGGCCAGCCCTAGTGGAACTGGGAGTCCATTTAGGCCTCCAAGGCCGGAAACTGGGTAATGAAATTAAGAAATAGTTGCAAAGCCAAGTTTTAAATTTTGTGAGAGAGGCGTTATAAACCTGGGTTCCATGAATATTGTGACACCACAAGTGGGAGTTAGGGGGTGTCTGTGTTTTCCCAGAAACAAGAGCATAGCCCTCTGTTGGAGTCCCCAAAGAGTTTAAAGTTCTCAAAGATGAATAACCTCAGCTCAGACCCAACTTGAAATGTTCTCCTTCAGGAAATAATCTCCAGTCACGAGCGCCTGCTGCTGTGTCTTCCCTGAAGGTGCCGGGTAAATGAGATCACGCTGTGTTTTCTTTGGGGCGCTGCTGCTAAACGCTAATCACTCCTGATCTGTCATCCACAGGGTGACCTGAAACAAACAACCCTCTCCACCTTCCCTCTCACCCCCCCACCTCCACCCCGAAAGTTCCTCCCCCAGCACACACCTCCTTCTGTTTGCCTACAGAAGCAGCAATAGCTTCCTAACTGTGCCAGGGTATTTTCTATAATGTAATCGAGGCCTCTCCCTGCAGCCCCACAGAAAACAAAACGGCCTTTGGTCTCTTCACCTTGTGTGTCCCGCTGGAGGGAGTGTGGAGGGAGAACTTCAGGCCAGACCTGGAGTTGCCTGTTTGGGTTTTTGGCTGTTGTCCTCGACAGTCATAGACAGCTTCCAGTTGGTCCCCATCTGATCGGGTTTAGAAACAGCCCTCTCCCTAGGACTCTACAGGAAGTGCGCGTGTGCGTGTGTGTGCGTGCATGTACGTGTGCAATGAAGCACTGGGCAAGCCACGTCAGAGTACGGACTATGGATGGCTGGGCAGAGAAAGGCTTCGGTCCCCAAACCCCAGTGGCCCTTTTGATATTCTTGCCAGCGACCTGTCAAGCCTGTTTATGTAACTGGAAGGAAGAAAAGAAAGTGGCATTTCTTAAAATGGTCTGTTAGGCAGCAGGTGCTGCTCTAGATACTGTCACATACATTTAATCGTCACCAAAGCCCCAAACACTAGACATTCAGACTCCCATGGTAAGGGTAAGGAAACCGAGGCTTCAAAGACTTGAGAAACGTGTCCAAGGCCCAGAGCTAGTAAGCGGCCAAGTTGGGATGTGAGTCCGCATCCACCTGACCCTCAGGGAGCGAGGACTTGTTCCAGACGGGCCATGCGTGTGGGGAGCCCGTTCTGTGCGAGGATGCTCTCTCACCCTTACGGCCCAGGTAAATTCTGCCTGCTCAGCTGGAGCCTCATCTCCTGCAGGAGTCTTGATGCCCTCAGGCTTCCCTGATCTCTTCCTTTTCTGATCTCCTAGCAAAATGGAATCACCAGGAACATTTCATTTAGCACTTCCTCACTGTGTGTCTCATCTCCTTAACTTGATTGGCAACATTTGAGAGAATGAATTTGAGTTTACTTTTGTCCTGTACCATCCCACTGACTCTCCCCAGTCAGTGCACCTAGGTGCTACGCAGTACCCAGGATGAGAAGGAGGGGAAGGGATAGGGGCAGGGGGAAGGACTGAGGAGGAAGAAGAGGAGGCAAAGCTAGGAGAAGTTGGAGCAGGAAGAGTTTTCCTCATTTTATAGCTGGAAAGACTGGGACTCAGAGAGGGAAGGCATTGTCTGAGGTCACATAGCAAATCACTAAAGGGCCAGGGATTAGAACCCGAATCACTTCTCTGGTAAAAGAAGGAGTTAGGCTAGATGGTCTCTGAGAACCCTTCCAAATCTAATAGCTAGGAGTTATTAGTTTGCTTTTTCAAGAAGATTTAACTGAGCATCTAGTTAAGACCGTCTTCTAGGCACTGGAGGATGTGCTGGGAACAAGAAAGACATGTCTGTGCAGTCCCAGACCTGCAGTGCTGAGTCTAGAGCTCACTGAGATAAGGGCTCTGGTAGGGGCTAAGCCCAGGGTGCTAGGCAGATAGAGAAGACAGCCTCCCCATCCAGACTTGGGGTGGTAGTCAGGGAAGGCTCCAGGAAGACATGGTATTTAAGGTGAGGCCAGATATGGTGGAGCCAAAGAGGAAAAGCATTCTGGGCAGCTGCAACTGCATATGTGAAGGCCTAGAGACAAGCAAGCATGCAGGGCTTTGGAGAGACTAGGGAGTAAATGAAAAGGGGGAGGGGAAGCAGGCAGGGCCTCTCACGCTGTCCTGAGGAGTGTGGGCTTCATCCTGGGAGTGATGTGGAGCTTTGAGGAGTCTTAGCTAGGGAAGGACACTGTTTACGTTTGCATTTTACTACTGATGTTTTATTTTATTTTTTAATAGGAAAAGGACTGCATTTATTGATTATGTGCATCTATTAATCTGGTGTATAGTGGATACTTTAACATACTATGCATCATTCAGTACTCACCACATCACTAAAACTAGCATATTATCCCCATTTTACAGTTTTTCCCATCTTACAGTTGAAGGCATTCAGGCTCAGGATAATTAAGTAATTTTCATAAATTCACAAAGAAAATAAGTGGCTGGATTCTAGTCCATACTGCCACTGCATAGATGCATCATGAAGAGTACTTTCATACTAAGTATATGTCTACAAAACATACGGTGTTCTTTTGTGGACAGGCATAGTCTCTATTTTGTTATCACTGCTATTTTAAAAATACTTACATTTTTTTATTATGGACGGAATGCACGTTGACTGTAAAAATACAAACACACATCACCTAACAGAAGAACAAACCTCGTAGGGTCTCGTAATGAAATGGCTAGTGGCAGATGAGGGCCGGGCCTGGAGCAGGTGCCTGGGTCCTCAGGCAGCTTGACCCTTTCTCCGCAGCCCCGCTTCACCCCTCAGCGGCTGCTGCCTGAGCAAGGTGTGCCATTGGCTTTGCCCTCTTACCGGTCAACAGCAGTGGGAGCTGCAGTGCAGAAGAGATCGATGTAATTGCTGTAATAGCCTGAGAGCTAAATGCTGTTTTGCTTACTTAGTCATGTACTCACGAAGTGAAGGTGTTTGACACGGTGGGGTCCATGTTCAGGTTCATGGGCCCCGGGAGCAGCAATGGAATCCTCTGCCCGAGAATCTCAGGCTCCACCTCTGGTAACTGGTTTCTAGAGCTCAACCTCTCAAAGGTGGCCCACCTAAGTCTGAGGCGGGAGGGATTCCCAGAGTTCTAGTTCAACAGTGTTTAGCATTCGCTCACCAGTCTTGCCTCTGAGATTCCCTCGTGGTCTGACTTCTGGAAACTGGCCAATGGCCATGCTTGTCAGACCAAGGTGGAGAGTCCATTCATTCATTCTGTCATTCAACAAATATTTATTGAGGGCTTCCCATGTGCACCCCCACCCCCGCCACAGTGTGTCTAATTTCAGATTCTAACGCCTCCCGGTAACTTCTCTAAACTCAATGTTGTCGTGAAATAGTGTAAGGTGCTTTAGTGTGAAAGAGCTAAGAGCTGGTTGAGTGTGTTGGTGAGAAGCGGGTGGAGAAGGCGAGATGTGTGCCCACTGCATTCAGAACCAAGAGATACCACTGCCCAAGAGGTGGCCAAAGAACAAGATGTTTACACCTTCCTAAGCTTCGGCATGCCAGCTCTCGAAGGGATGTGTCTCCTCTAAACTCAGCTCAACTCTATAAACATCAGGCCCAGAGGGAGTACCGTGAGGGCGGAGGCACGCAGTCTTGATCTGTAGCCCCACAGAGCTCCAAGAACCTAGCCGGCAAGGCAAGCTATGGACAAAGCCATCTACCATACAACACCGAGAGTGGTAAGCGTCATAAGAGGTTCTAACAAATAGCCACTAGGTGTTGTCCCCAAGTCATCGAGAGACTTCCATCCAGGCTGGGTGACTCTGGAAAAGCTTTAGGAGAGCCTGTGGTGTTTGAAATGGCCCCATCAGTCTGCTCCATCCTCCTGCAGCGAGCTTCTCTAGACCTGGGATCGTTCTGAGATGTGAACGAGATCTGGTTCCAGCTGGAAAGGAGGCCAGTGAAGTGTGAGGAGGGAAGACCGGGGTGAGGAGTACAGGCTTAGAGCAGGACGGGACGTGAGGATCAGGGGGGAGCCTTCTGTGCTTTTAGGGTGAGGATGTGTGCAGTTGAAGGTCAAAGGAC
The DNA here is from genome assembly GCA_007922815.1 of Macrotus californicus. Classification (NCBI taxonomy): domain Eukaryota; kingdom Metazoa; phylum Chordata; class Mammalia; order Chiroptera; family Phyllostomidae; genus Macrotus; species Macrotus californicus. Next base: position 24,152 of record VMDR010009278.1, read on the forward strand.
TCTCACGTAGGAGGAGTAGCACCAGCAAAGGTGTGTAGGAAGAGGCACCCAAACAGTTCAGTTTAGCTCAACTGTTCCCAGCATAAGTAATAAAAGGCCCCTTACTGAGGACCCACTGTGTGCCAGGCATTGTGCTCAGCGTGTGCTACACAGTTCAGCTCCTTTTACCTCTGAAACAACCCTCCGACGTTGGTACTTTCCACCGAATTTCATAGATGCAGAAGGCTCAGGGAGGTTACGCAACTTGCCCAAATTCACAGCTAGTCCACAGTGGGGTTGGAATTTGAAGCTGGTTTGTCCGATTACATAATGTTTACACTCTCAGCCCCTCTGCGGCAATAAGGCCGTGAAATGGACTTGAGACTGTGGCTCTCCTTAACTGTCAGAATGGGGGCTTTGGGCTTCATCCTGTGGCCAGCTGGGTGCCACTGAAGTCTTACGCAGTGGAGCTTATCTCAGTTTGACTTCAGGAAGATCAGTGTGGTGGGAATGACTGTGACATGTAGGAAGTGAGCGAGAGCAGGCAGGGAGCCCTGAATCGAGGCTGTTGGGAAGCTGTCCAGTCGAGAGATCAGGAGGAGCTAGGCTAAAGCAGTGGGAATGGAGAGTGGGGTAGATGAGCAAATCAGCTCTTTGTCATCACCACCATCTTCATCATTACAGCTAGAAAGAACCTTGGAGGCTTCTGCCTCAACTCTTCCATTTTACCCGTGCTCCCGAGAGCGAAAGGGATTTTCTCTGGCCACACAGCAGTTCAGTGACTGAGGTGGGGCTTGCATACAGAAATCTGGACCCCTATCCCACCTCTTTTTCAGTCCACTCATATGCCTTTGAGGGCGGAGGGGAGAGCCAGGTAAATCTACCATCAGGCAAGTGCTGCTGCCCTTGGGAAAGCTCTAACCTAGACTCAGCTCTGACAGGGTTTGGGATTCAGATGCATGAGAGCGAGACCAGTCTGTGAAAGCCAGGGGCCGGGGGCATTCAGAGTAGAGGGTACTCAGGCTTGGGTGAGATGCTGCTGCTTCCTCTCCCACCTGCTGCCCTTTCTCAAGCACTTTCCCAAACCTCTGAGAGCCAGAGATGTTGCCTCCAAATGTGAGCAGAGTCAGCCCCAGGCTCCGCACAGCCCTGCGAGGGGGTGGACCTAGCTCTCTAGCACGTGCCAGCTACTATGCTAAGTGCTTTAGTGATCTCCTCTCAGAATTCTCACAGTGACACCATTTCACAGATACACGGAGGCTTTGGGTTATTTTGTGCTTTGTCTAAAGTCAGTGAAAGAGCTGAGGCTTAAATCCACAACTGGCTGATTCCAAAGTCCTACACTTTTAAGTAGCACACTGTATTGATTGGTTCCTTTTATTAATAATATCTTATACTTTTGTGCTGCATTTTACTTTTCAAGTCACCTTTACATTATTTTTTTCTTTGAGGTTTGGCATGGAAGAAAAGATTCTTAGCCTCTTTGGACAAATGTTGAAACTAAGGCCCTAAAAGCTCATGTTCTCACCATGAGTTACTGGTAGATCCAGAATTGATAATAACAGTGCAAATAATACTAGTAGACTGAGATTTTACTGCATGCAAGGAAGGATTCTAAGAGCTTTATGCATGTTATTTTATCTTTACCATAATCCTGTGATCTATGTTCTGTTATCATTCAAGGTATGCAGAGGTTAAAGAACTATTTCTAACATCACACAGCTATAAGTGGCAAAGCTAGGATTTGAACCGAAGATGTTAATGCCAGAGACCAAACACTTAACCACTAGACTACACTACCCAGGGTCTCTCAGAATTGCACCAAGGGATGGTTTTATCACACCTCAGGGCTATCGGATACTGCCTTTGGCTGCTGTTACGTACCTGTGGGTTGGAAGAGACCCGCATCAGTAGGAAGTATTAAAAAAAGCAAGGGACAAAAAGCCTCTGCCCCAGGTCCAGCAGTCCACTAATGCTCCTACCTCATTCCCGCTTCGACCCTCAGCTTTGACCCACTGTCTGCTCTGCACTCAAGTCTGGTGCTGGCGACTCCCCAGATCCTGACTCACCGCCTCCTTGGCTCCAGATGCCTGCTCTGCGCCTTGATCCTCTCCTCAGTCACCACCCTGCCTGGTGCATTCTCATTTGGGTCTCACGCATTCAGAGCTGCGTTTGTTGTAAAGAATGGTAGATGGTTTGGACCAGTGGAGCTGAGCATCTTTGTTTGTCTCTAGGGGATCACTAAAGCCCGGCATGAGTTTAATAATTACATGAACATGCTAATAGCAGCTAGTTTCACTGGATGTCTGACATTTGCTTGAACTTTATATGCATTGTATCTCTCAACCTTTCATCAACCCAGCACCCTGGGTATTATTACACTCATTTTAGCAGGAAACGAAAATTCAGAGAGGTTAGACAGAGGTAAAGTGTCTTGTTCAAAGTCCCATAGCTAGTAGGTGCTAGGGCAAGAGTATGAATCTAGGACTGGCTGGTGCCCAATTCCACCTTCCTGTGACAACTGCATACTGCCTCTCTATCCCCACCCCCTTCCTTTTTAAAAACCGAGTTCTGGGTGAGTGGGTTAAAGAAATGTGGTAGACATCATGTATCGGCACCCCACGGAACCCGTGTGACAGGTTGGCTCATATAGCTCCTGAAGGTATCAGGTGGAGAACTTTGGGTTAGCAAATTAAACAGTGAGGTGGGCTCACACTGGTTGCCAAAGGTTACAGATTGCAGGGCAGATATTAACCTGGAAATAGGGCAGAGGACAGTGTGGGCAGTCCAGGGCACAATGGTAAGGCGCTAACAAGCCTGGACCCATGCAAAACAAGCCTGCCCTCCGGGAGTGAAACTGACTGTGGAGATGAACATGCGGCGGAGGGGGTAGGTGAGACCCTGTGTTGATCTCAGCGACCGGGGTGCAGCCCGGATGAGTCAGGGCAGGCATGTGCTTGTGACTGAGTAAGTGGAACCTTAACTTATTTTATCATGTCTTGTTTAGAGAACTATTTTATAAACACAGGGGAGGCGTTCATTTAGAAGTATAAGAAAGGGCAGTTTGAGGAGGAGCAGGAACTTGCCAGCTGGTAATCTGGTGTCACCTTGGGGAGAGGGCACCCTGTCTGGGGAGCACCAGCTTTTTTTCCGTCACTGGAATGGGGGCTTCAGTGTGGTGAGGCTGGGGCGGTTTCTTAGACGTTGCTTTAAAAAGGCCTGGGTGAAATTTCCTCCCAGACTCTCATTTTTCTCCTGTTCCAGGTATGTCAAAAGCAACTTTTGCTTGGCCTCCCTAATATTCAGAGTGGCAAGGGAGCGCTTTCACAGAGGACAAGGGCATCGCTCTTGTTAGAATGGAAAGATCCATCATAAATTAAAACAGCTTGGCAGTCTTTGTTACCCCCTTCAGTCTTCTGTGGGTTTGATTGTCATGAGTCAGCCTTCCTGGATGTGACCTGACGGAGAGCCAGCTCTGGGCTGTCATAAATTCACGATGGCGATGCCTCCCTTGGTGGTGTATTGGGAGAGGGTCATCCTGCAGATGTTCCAAGACTGCCTGTAATTTCATTTCTTTCTGAACAGACTCCAGTGGTGTTTCTGAGAGCTCTCCCCTTGGCCTTCTTGTCGTCTGCAGTTTACCAAGGCTTTGTGGAGTGTCGAGCCACATCTAGCTGGGTGACATTTAATAGACTTTCTCATGGATCCTCCAACCCACGAGTATAAGATGTGACCTAGCGTTAGCTGTGTAGACAGACCGGAAGTGTGGCAGAAAATGCAGCAACAGAAAAGGATCTCATCCACAATAGCAGCCAACCCCACAACATAATCTACAAAGAAGCCTAACAAGGAATGTGCGAGTTTTTTTAAAAAAGTTTTTTGGATAAACTCTAAAACTTTACTGAAAAGCACCAGGGGATACCTAGATAAGTAGAGAGAGAAACACACACCATGCTTATAAAATATAGTACGGATGTTACTTCTTCCCAAATTAATCTATAAACTTGACCTATAAAATCTGAGGCAATTTTTATAGGCTTCCACAAGCTGATTTTAAAGGTCTTGTGGAAGAGAAAATGGGCTGAAAAGGTTAAGAAAGCCTTGTAAAAGAAGAAGAGAGGACTATCCCCACCAAACTTAGAAAGACACTGTGATTGGAATAGCGTGGTATTGTTGCGGAAACAAACACCGGAGCAATGGTGGGTCAACACACCAAGACAGGAAACAGACTAGACATCTATGGGGATTCAGTTTATGGGAAAGGTAGCATGTCAAATCGGTGGGGACATAATGGCTGCTTAAGAATGGTGTTGGGAAAACCAGAGAAAAGTGAACCACCATTGAATATTTTAGAGAAAACTAAAGCAAATGGATTAAGGAAATACATGGAGAAAAAAGAGCCTATAATATTGTTCAAACTGCCCAATAAACATGTGCAAAGATGCTCAAGTTCACTAGAAATCTGCAGTGAAAATTAAAAATGACAATGGAGTACCATTAAAAAAATCTCATCTGGTAAAATAAAAAATAAATGCAGCACCTTGGGTGGCAAGGACAAAGAGAAGCACATTGTCGTGAGGTTAGCAAATCACTGAGCTTCTTCGGAAGTAAGTTGGGCAATAATATCTGTCAAAATACTAAAACGAAGTACGTGTTGTTTTGATAAAGTAATTCCATTTCTGGAATATATCCTAAGGAAATGGGCAAAGAGTCCCCCAGAAGAATATTCATTTGTAAGTGAAAAGCTGCCTAACCCTGAAGGTCTATCAGAAGGGTGGTTAAACATCACGATGGGGTGTCCAGGCCACAGAAGTTTACAGGAGGGCCCACAGTCTGGGAACACCTATCACATATGCAATGATAATAACTACCTATTGTGGTCCCAAATTTGGTGGTGAGCGGAGTTAGAATGAGGTGGACCTCTATGTAGTGACATGGACAGAGTCCAAGGTGGTGGAAGTGAAAAAGCAAACTGCACTGTTCAGTCCTGTCTCTGCAAAGGTGTGTGTCACCACGGGTGACAGTGCAGTCACGGAGGGGACTGAGGAGGGTGTACACGGGATGTTTATCTGCTCTCCTAGTTCTCGTGTTTTTTTACTGGGCTAATCGCAAAGCTTGCTTTCATCTATTACGCATATACTTTAAAAAATGCGCAGAGTTTTGCTGCCCATAAGCAGACCCTGGAGAGGCTGTCACTAACCCTGGGGGTCCTGGCCATAGTGCGCCCGTCTTGGTGCCAGGCTGGCCTGATCCTGGGTAAAAGAGGCTGGAGCTTATGACCTGATGATGGAAATCCTGGGATTCCCGCCCAAAGGATGCTGGTGCACACACACACAGGCACACACTCTCATTTGTTTACATATAGTTCCACATGAATTGTAGTGAACCACATGACCCTATATGTGCACACTTGCATGTATACCTGCACGCATGTATAGACAGACTCACACTCACATTATTGACTCATATGTATACACTTCTTCACACATTCACATATATTTGCATGCACATACATACATCAATGTGCTGACCCATGCTGATGCATACTTAACCATGTGCTTATATATTCACAGATATCCACATACAATTACATAAATGAAAATGATACTCTTCAGGTACACTCACTCTGAACTACTTTACATGTTTTTACATATATACATACACAGATACATGCACATTCACACTTATATATATTCACTTGTACATTTATAACCAGGAGTACACATACTTATCCCTATACATAGTCATACATATTTCCCTTTGAGGTTACATATCCAAATATATTCAAACTAGCATACACATGTACACATGCCTGTGTGCACATTTGCAAACACAATCCCACAACACACACATGCATCATACTGCACAGACATAGATGCTGCAGTACACATTCATACACACTCATAATAAGCACACATGTCCAGACAAGCTGAGTGGTTCCCTGTAGGTTCTGCCAGAGAGGCTGCCCTAGATTAGGAGTCCCTTCCAGCCTTTTTCTCATGCATTCCTGCTCCAACTTCTACCTTTGTCTGTCTGCCTAGACTGCAAGAAAGTCCCTGGAAAGTTCAGATGAAGGACAGGCTGCCTCCGCCCTCCCTGTGTCTGGAATGGATCGAGACCCCCGCTGCTTTGCTGGCTGCCTGTCTCTGCTCTCAGGTCTGGCGAAGAAGGCCAGGCCGTGGGAAGCAGACAGCTGAGCGTAGGGCCTCCAGCTGTTACAGAGCTGCTAGGCACTCCTGCTGCTCCTGCAGAGCAAGCACAGCCTGGGAAGTTTCTGACGCTGGGACTGTGTCCACATTACCGGGGACCCCAGGGGCACGGCAGCTCTTCCCATGGCTGGAGAGGCAGAGCCCTGGCCAGGAAGTCTGGGGCCCGACATGTCTGGCCAGTGACCTTTCCTTTCAGCTCTAACTCCCTGGACCCAAACCTTTCTGATCCTGTTTCTTTGTTGGTAAAATGGGGATCACATTTCCCGCCTCAGGGGGGTTGCTGTGAGGTCTGGACGAGATGGTGTGTGCAGAAGCGCTCTGCACACTGCCTGGCATACTAGCGTTGGATGTGTGCTTGTCGCTGTGGTATGCTGAGTGACAAGGAAAGGGGCTTGAATGGGAAGGCGGCCCAGATGGTTTGGTGGGTGGGATCCCAGGGAGAGAGAGCCAGAGGGAGCGGGCCCTTGGCCACTGCGCGGGGCTCCGATTCCTGCTTCGCGACCTTGCTCCAGTGGTGCCCCCACTCTAGTCATCAGATTCCCTTTCTGTAGAACAAAGAACTGGCTCAGACCATGTACGTTTTTTGCCAGCTATGAGATTTTGAGTTTTTTTCTCCCCCTAAATCATCTACAAAGCAAATTAAACACATGTAGGTAATTAAGAACCCAGTGGGGGAAAAATCACGGTACTGTGAGTGTGCAAGCTGGAAAAGGGCAACTCCTGCTTTCTGGGTGGAGGTTAATAAGTAAGAAGAAACCTGTGTCAGCTGTAGGCCACTCCCAAAACAGCTCGTCATCCCCAACCCTTCATTTCCTGTCTAAAGACAATTGCTTCCTCTTCCCCCACCCCCAGGGGGTCTTCTCCTCTGTGCTCCACTGGCTGGTTATCTCTGTTAGTACTATTTACCATTTCCCCCTGAGGTGTGCTGAGCCTGGTGTGATGAGACTGGGTTTCCACTTTGGATAGCACTTAGGTTATTGCATAAGTGTGCTTCGTGGGTTGGTTGGCCCCCGACCTCCCGAGTCTGCTCTTCAGTGTTCCGGTGGCAAGATGCAGAACGAACACTTGCCTGTGTTTTAATCCCTGCTGTGCCACTCACTGCTCTGTGACGTGATGTCTCCAAATCTGATGCTCCTCAGCTGCATAATGGAGAACATGGGGCCTTCCATGTCTCCTTTACAGAGTAAGGCCAGGCGTTTGGTGAAGGAATCCAGTGAGAGAGTGAGGGTAAAATGTGCTGGAAACTCTCAGTGGCATTTTGTAGTAGTGGCTGGCATGCACTGTGCATGCTTTGTGTCAGGCCCTGCATTTGGCCTTGCTATGCTTGACCTCTCCACCCCCTCAGCAGGTCACATGATGGATGTCGTTGGCATCCCATTTTACAGATCAGGAAGCTGACTTGGGCCACCACCCTGCCCAGGTCGCAGAGCTGAGCCTCAGATTTCGTCTGGGCATGGAAAACTGTCCGGGTTGCTACACTCAGCAGGAAGCCAAATACAGTGGGAGTGGAGTCTGGATGGGTAGATAGAGACCTGGGGGAGGGGCAAACTAAGAGGAGTCTCGGCCAAGAGCTCACAGCTAATCAGTGGTAGCTTTGAGCCTTCAGTCTCTCCAGAGTCTCTACCATCATCCTCCTCCTCACCTTCCTCCTCAAAACATTTAGAGCATTTCCAGAGCATTTACTGTGATAGACTCTGCCTTGCACATAATAACTTGATGAGATCAGCATGTTCATCACTGCTGGGATTTTACAGATGAGGAAACTGAGGTGTATAAAGGCATGAAGCGAATCAGCTCCCCACACTTAGTGAGTCCAGGTCTTTGTGAATCCAGAGCCTGGGCTTTTAATCACCGCACAAAATAAGGGCAAAGTGCTGTTCTTTCTGGAATCACGTCAAGGAAATAGATCTGTGTGGTCATTTCAGGGAACCAAGTGGGAGTGGTAGGGGAGGGCAGATATGCACACCTGTCCTCAGGTAGCCGAGTTCTCTACCTGCTGGTCCCTGATGGGGTTGGATAACTAACTATTCACCATTTTGGAAGAAGAACAAAGGGGTTGACACTCTTTGCATAAAGACTGTGAGGATGCAGATGTCAGTGCACCTCTGACTTGGGAGGGAGAAGAAAAGCAGAGGGCTCATGAGGAGCTTTTACAAGCTATCCATTCAAAGTGTGGAAAAACGTGGCGTTTTGACCTGGATGCCCGGTGAAAAGCAGCCATGTTTTTGCTACTCGACAGGCGGGATCATCTCCATTTGGAGGTAAGGGGCCTCATTTTTTGGGAGTTTGATCAGTCTCTGTTTGGATGTGTGTAGGGTCTACTCGGCTCTATCCAGACACAGAGGACAGTGTGGTGATTACTGAGGGAAAGGGCGGGGGAGGCAGAAGAGGGTAAAGGGGGGAGAAACGGTGATGGAATGAGACAACTTGGGGTGATGAGCACACAGTCTACTATACAGATGATGTATTATAGAATTATACACCTGAAACCTGTATAATTGTATTAACCAAAGTCACCCCAATAAATTCAATAAAAGAGCAAAAAAAAAAAAAAGCCTCTTTGAAAAAGGATAGATTTTGGACCATTTGCCCCGTGACCTACAGAGCTCAGTGACTTTTGCCAGTCTGGGACTGAAAGGTTTGATGTAATCTAATGCTTAGGACCAAATGATGGTTTGAATTGACAGGCAATATATCTGATTTGATTGATTTATTTTAAAAGGTTATCGAGTACCAGTTATTAAATCACTGTGCAAGCTGCCTGAGGTTACCACAGGAAGTGAGATGAGGTTCTGGACCACGATGCACTTGCATTATAGTGAGAGAGAGGAGGGACAAATGAGCAGACTGTGGCGGTGGAAGTGCTGTTATGGAGTTGTAAAGAGTGTCATGAGAATGGGAAGAGGGGACCCATCCTAGTCTTGGGACAAGGCCATATGTGAATTCATGCATACACATACACACATGTTAGAGTGTGAAGGCTTCCTGTGGAGGTAATTCTAAGCAGAAACTTAGAGAAGAGGACAGGGCAAGGGAAAGGAGGCTGGAGTGGGTGCCCCAGGCAGAGGCCACCATAGCATCAGCAGAAGCTGTAAACCAGAGAGAGCCACCATCTGGGTGGGGAACAATTACCTCTGTCCTGAGTAGTCAATGAGAGAGGAACGGTGAAACCAGGCAGAATCGAGAAGGGCCCTCTCAGCTTTGCAAAGGAATCTGGGCTTTAATGCAGAAGGTGAGGGGGAATCCTGGGGAGGTGTTAGAGCAAGGGGTGGTGTGGTTAGTTTGTCTTTTTGAAAGACCACTGTGTGAGAAAGAATGGATGGGAATTTGGGGGATGGAAAGCTGAGAACCCTTTGCAGTATGTGAACAAACCATGCTGGGGGCCAGAACTAGACTAGGGGTAGGGGGGCGTTCAGAAATGGATGGTTTAGAGGACTTCAAGGATGTGACATCTGTAGGACTTGGTGACTGGCTTCTTCTTACTCTGCTCATAAAGAGAGACCTTTAAGAGGCCTTAATTATTTTTTCTAAACAAGCACAACTGATTATTTTTGTTTTCAAGGACTGAGAAAAATATTTTAAAGT
>VMDR010009279.1:0-33923 GCA_007922815.1 Macrotus californicus
AAAAAAAAAGGGATCCCTCAATTTGTCCACTATTCAACATTGTACTGGAAATATAAAAAATATATATAAAAATTGGTAGGCAACTCTTAGAGATTACCAAAACTAACAAAGAAGTCAATCAACTGTTTAGATATAATACCAACACATAAAACTCAGAAGTTTTCCTCCACAATAACCACTTAAAAAATGTAAAGAAAAAAGAATCCTAATAGCAAGAGTCATAAAATACTTAAATCTTCAAGGAAATAAGTTATGACCTATACAGGAAAAACTACAACTTTCTACTAAAGATGGAATAAATGAAGAAATAAGCATTATTCTTCATGGGAAGACTGTATATTGTAAAGACATCAATTCTCAAATTAATCTATAAATTTTGTAAGTCAGATCTGTTGAGAGAACATACACTTACTATATATATATGAAAATATTAACCAGAATATATAAAAGTCATCTGACAATAAAAAAAGAAAAGGGAACAGTCTGATAGAAAAAAAAAAGGACAAATTCAGGTGATTCAAAGAAAAATAAATGCTAATGGCAAATAAACCTATACAAAATAATCAAAGTCAACAGTAACAGGGAAATGAAAAATCAAAAGCCCTGTGAGGTATTTCCTCAGACTAAGTAGACTGGCAAAAAAAATGAAAGGCTGCCAGTGATGCTATCTGAAGCTGACCGAGACCTGAGGGAGCAGGCACCTCATACACCGTGGGGGAGGACACAACACGCTGGTGACAGCACGGCCTTTCAGAAGCCAAACCGGAGTGTCCGTGCCTGTTGGCCCCCACCACTCCACTGGGAAGCTCTCCTACAGAAATAATCACTTATGCCCAATGATCTATGTACACCATTTATCAGAGCAAAAGAAAAATGACCTCTAAGATTTGATCAATAAGAGAAGAAAATTATGTAGCTTGAAACCACAGACTATTATGCCACCTTTATCAAAAATAAGGTTACTTGGCCCTGGCCAGTGTGGCTCAGTTGGTTGGAGCATTGTCCCGTAACCAAAAGGTTTCGAGTCCAATTCCCCGTCAGGGCACCTGCCCAGGCTGCGGTTCGATCCCAGGTCTGGGTGTACACAATCCCCAGTCCCAGCACGTATAGGAGGCAACCAAAAGATGTTTCTCTCTCACATCAATGTTTCTCTTTCTCCCTTCCTCTCTCTCTGAAAACAATGGAAAAAGAAGTCCTCACATGATGATAAAAAAATGAATAAGGCTATTTATACTACATGGAAACTCTCTAAGTCCTTGTGAATGGCAGAAAAGCTAGCTACAGAACAATACCTAGCATAATGCGATTATGTTTTTTAGAAAGACATGAATAAGCAATTTAAATATATTTGCATGTGGATATACGGAGCAACTAGATAGATATATATATACTCATGCAGGGGGCAAGAGTGGGATAGGAGAAGGGACATTCACACTGTACTATGTATTCTTCTCTTTGATATTCATACTTACAGGCTGTTTGCTGATTTTCTTTAACACTGATTCATCTGAGGGAAAAATTCCGACGACAGGAACACAGGCTCAGCATAAATCAGCTGAGGCCTGGGGTGGTGGAAACTACATCTTATCCCAAACCACATTTAAGATTTCAAGGATCCAAAACTGTCCCCCCTGCGGGGCTGCTTATAAAGCCCCCCTCCTCCTCAGCGAAGTTCAAGCCAAAAAAATAACAAGCTTGCAATTCTTGGAGAGACAACACAGATTTTTAAAGATTTATAAAGTTTAACTTCATTATTACAACAGACATGCAGCAATCAGCCCAGAAAGAAATTTATGCAATTTCTTGTCCTGACTTGACAGAACGATGGCAGTGTTCATGGGGGCAGATAAATGGGTGGGTCACAAAGCTCGGGCAGGAGGGTTTTGTAATAATAAAGTCTTGTGTTTCCCACACTCAGTATAAAAATGTCACATCCCAAATATTAACCACACTTATTTAAGCCACTTGTGATTGAAGTGCTTGATGAATTCTACCAACAGTAAACACTGATGCTCAAAAATGTAACTGAATAAAGGACTCTTCTTTCAAAACTGGCTAACTTTGTTCTCCCCCTGAGTCTTGGGATCCCAGGAGTTTTTACAAAGTAGATTTTAATTTGTTTTGTTCAGAACAACGGAGACTTTTTCCAAATGGGATAGAAAATTCCCTAAAAACTAAGAGGAGGATGAAGGGAGAGAGAGAGATAAAGAGTAAGGGGGGGACACACAGGGCAAGACCCTGAGAAGTACAAAAGCTTCGCCAGACACACAGGCCTCCAGTTGTGTTGGCCAACACGTGGCAGACAATCACATGTGGATATCGAGTCTTTGAAAGGTGGCAGGTCCACACTGACATGCCGTGTGAGTGTACAATACACGCTGGATTTCAAAGACTTAGCACAAAAAAAAAAAAAGGATGTTAAAATACATCATCAAAAATTCTTTCACAGTGATTACACGTTATAATGATATTTTGGTATTGGGTTAAATAAAACATTAACATTAATGAAATTTAACTGATCGTTGTCCTCACTTTTTAGGTAATGTGACTAGTGTCTCCCAAACTTCATGTCCATCTGGAATCTCAAAATGGGACCTTATTTGGAAAGAGATATGATTTAGACTGGGCCCTAAAACCAGTAACTGGTATCTTTAGAAGAGAAAGGAGAGGGAGACGTGGACACAGTGAAGGCAGCCACGTGAAGCCAGAGGCAGAGACTGGAGTGATGATACATCTACAAGGAACACCAAGCATGGCCAGGAGCCACTGCATGCCACTCACTATAAGGCAAGGACGGGTTCCTCCCAGATCCTTCAGGGGGAGTGTGGCCCTGTCAACACCTTGACTTCAGACCTCTGGCCTTCATATCTGCGAATAAAAGAACTTCCTGTTGCTTAATCCACCCTATTTGTGATCATTTGTTATGGTGGCCCTAGGAAAGTAATATATCTGGCTACTTGAAAATGTTAAGTCACTTGTAGCCAACAGTTTATTCCTACTGGACACTGCTGTACTGGAGTTTAAAAGGAATCCACTCCCCAAACCCAAGTCTTCACTACGGACCCTAACAGCTTAGGCAGAGCATAGTCCCAGCAGTGCCTAAGTGGTTTTGCGTGGTGACAGCTATACCCCATTGGGATAGCTTTGCTCACTTGCTGTAGAAGGTTTTAGGGTAGGCTATGAAAAGTACTTCCTACATGTGTATGTTTATCACAGGACACTTCGAAACCTAAGTGCACAAAATGTCTAGTACATGTGAGACTTACTGCCCAACTTACTAAAGAGGACACACGAAGTCCTTTAGAAAGCATTCAAACATTATCCTTTGACTGCCGACAAAGCACTTTCTGCCAAATGTTCCAAGTTGCTGCCACCATGCCCTATGCCTTGGCCTTCATATCTCCCTCCCATATGTTCAGGCCCAGCCACTGTTCTTCAAGATAAGAGGGCTCCCTTCAAAACACCTTTCCCATGTCTCTCCTTAATTAGGCAAGACAGCTGCTGTCTCCGCGAACTCCCAAGGGAAATGGCCTTGCAGCTTCAACTAAGTGCCAGCTAAAGGACAGCCTTTTACGGAGTGTGCTGCCAAGCCGATTACTGCTGCAGCCAGCAGCCGAGGCACAAGGAGGGGAAGGCTGCCCAGGTGACTTCACCGCCCCCAAGAGCAAGTCTCTGCAGATGGAGCAGAACCGCGAAAGGAAAGGCCACCGCGTTGCTTTTGATGGGGCTAGGATTAAAATGTTTATGCCACAACAGGATCCAGGGTTAGAGGTCAAGAGAATGCATCAGACACCGTCACAGGATGCAGAAGCTAGAGTGGACAGTGAGAAGGCAGCTAACCTAGATAAACAAGTGGCCATGACCCGGATGACAGACAAGGGAGTAGGGCACGCGCAGTTCCCTCCGTGTGGATGAGTAAGATGGGTGTGACGGTACTTGGGTAACATCCAGAACTGCAGAGAGACAGCCAAGCTGTCTAGCAAGATTCTGTCATCCTGAAAACACCTGAAGGTCATTATTTGCTGGAAAACTTAAACCAGTGACAGGGATGTCCCACAGCATGAACCCACAGACAGGAAATGTATGGAGAAAAACTGTGAACCCAACATTTACGAAGCACCTAAAATATGAAAAGCATTTGAATCTTTGTGTGAGGAAGGTATTCACTGTCCCCCATTATTCACAAGATCTAAGATTCTGAGGACCTAAGAGGCTGAGAGACTTGCCGCAGCTTATTCAGTCCACTCTGCAGAGGAACTGAGCGTAGGCAGATGATTGGTCCTGTGGTTGTGTGGGGTCCTCACTCTATTGTACTACATCTCTGCTCCAGACTGGACAATGGCAGAAGGTTTAAAAGTCAAGGACCAAAACAGTAGTGAAATACAACCTCACACCCACAAAGATAGCTACAGTCAAAAGAACAGATGACAATAACAAAGGCTGTCAAGGATGTGAAGGAAGGGGAATCCCCCTACCTTGTTGGGGGGAATATAAAATGGTGCAGCCACCTGCGAAAACGGTTTGGCAGTGTCTTCAAAAGTTACACACAGACCAGTGAAATAGAATAGACAGCCCAAATATAAACCCTCACTTATGTGGTCGACTGATTTTCTTGGGCCCTCTACAGACGTTTAGGCTAGGACCCCCCTGAAAAGTCTGTTGAAAAGAGGGCATTTATAGGGCAAAAGATAACTAGAAAAAAAATGATTTTCAACAAGGGTGCCAAGGCCACTCAGTGGGGAAAGGGGTATTAGTTTCAACAAATGATGCTGGAAAAACTGGATAATTACAGGCCAAAGAATGCAGTTGCTAGACCCTAACCTTACACCACATACAAAAACTCACTCCAAATGGATCAAAGCCCTAAACCTAAAACTATGAAACTCTCCAAAGAAACCCTAGGGGGAAAGCTTCATGACATTGGATCTGGCAATCTTGAAATACAACACCAAAATCACAGCCAACAAAAGAAAAAAAATCAATAAACAATAATCAAAAATTAAAACTTGTGTGCACTGAAGAATACAATCAACAGAGTGAAAAAGCAACTCACAAAATGGGAGATAATATTTACAAATCAAAAAGCTGATGTGGGGTTAAGATCCAGAATACATAAATAACTTCTACCACTTCACGACAACAACAACAAAAATAACCTGGTTAAAAAAAATGGGCAAAGGACAAACATACATTTCTGCAGAGATGTACAAAGGACCAACAGGCACATGCAAACATGCTCGGTATCACTAATCGTTAGGGAAATGCAAACCAAAACCACAATAAGATGCCACCTCACACCAACAGAGATGGCCATGATCAAAGACAGAGAAAACGAGTGTTGGCGAGCACGTGGGGAAACCGAGACCCTTGGGCACTACCGGTGGGAATGCAAAATGGTCCACTATGGAAAACAGTATGGATGTTCCTCAAAAAGTTAGGAATAAAATCACCATGTGACCCAGAAATTCCACTCTGGCTATATGCCCAAAAGAGCTGAAAGCAGGAACTTGCAGTGTTTGTACAGCCGTGTTCACAGAAGCACTGCTTTACGAGAGCCAGAGGCAGAAGTGATCCAGGGATCCATCAGCCGGTGAGTGGACAAACAAACTGCAGGATAGGCATTCAATGGAATACTATTCAGCCTTAGAAAGAAAGGAAATTCTGACACAGGCTGCAACACAGATGAACCTTGAAGACACTATGCTAAGTGAAATAAGCCAGTCACAGAAGGAGAAATACTGTATGATTCCGCTTACATAAAACAGTCAAACCACAGAAAGAGCAGAATGGTAGCTGTCAGGAATTGGGAGGAAAGAAATGGGAAGTTCCTGCTGAAGGGGTCCTGGGTCTCAGTTTTGCAAGGTGGAAACAGCTCTGTGGCTGGATGGTGTGTGTGCTGGTTACACAACAATGTGAATTGCTTAATGCCACTGAACTGTACACTTAAAAATAGTCCTGATAGTTAATCGTTAAATTTTACATGATGTGTCTTTTGCCACAACTGAAAAAAAAATGTTTTTAAGGTTAAACATACATTTACCACAGGACCCAGCTAACCTACTCCTCGTGTCCAAGCCAAGAGGAGTGGAAACATATACCCACACAAAGGCCGCACACACGTGTCCACAGCAACATCGCTCCTATCAGCAAAACAATGGAAAGAACCCAAATGCCCACCAACTGGTGGCTGTAGAAACAAAATGTGGCAGATCCCTGTATTAGAATATTACTGGGCAATAAAAATCAATGAAATGCTGATATACGCTACAATGGATGAACCTCCAAAACAGTATGTTAAGTGTAAGAAGACAGTCGCCAAAGACCACATACTGTCTAATTCTATTTATGTGAACATCCAGAAAAAGCAGATTTATAGAGACAGAAAGTAGATTAGCAGACTGGGGCTGGGGATTCAAATCTGGTTGACCACGAATGGACACAAGGATCTTTTGGGGGTGATAGAAACCTTCTAAAGCTGGATTATGATAATTGGACAACTCAGTCAATTTCCTAAAAATCACAATAAGATTTTAAGTATATAAGATTATACACTTAAAATCAGAATTTTATGGCATACAAATTACAACTCAATAAAGTTGTTGTTGTTGTTGTTGTTTTAAAGGCAGGAACTGCAAGCAACCAATCATCACTTCAAATGAGTCTTCTGCAAAGTGGCATCGAAGTACATCCCAAAATGGAGGGTTAATTTTTTCTCACAAATTAAATGGGCTTAATCAATCACATTGGGGCGGGCGGGGGAAAGAAAAAGAAGAAGTAAAAAAGACCAGCACATGGAGGTCTCTATCTGCCCTTCTCTGATCTAAATAAGAAACTTTACCGTGTCTAGGTGGCCACACCTCCACTGACCAAATTTGTCTCAGCAAGAGAGAAAGAGCAAATAACAGGAATAAGTGAGTCATAAAGTAGGTTGCCCTGTTTTTAAAATTAGTGGTGAGTTTGAAACAATTAAAACTTGCTAATAATAAGGCCATGTTGCTGGTGTTCCTTTTGGCGTCCCTCACTCAACACCTCTGACATCCAACTTTCTAGCACGTTCACGAATTCACTCGCGCGCTTCACTGGAATCTAAAGCAGATTTCTGTCCAGTGAGTCGAGTCTCCCTCCTGGAACTGCAGCACAAAGTGTGAGCTTCAGTGCAGGGTGAGGGAGGGGAGGCTAGCAGTTTCTGGGAATGATTAAAAGGGGATAAGGAGTGAGACTGGCGATGGGGAGAATGGGGGTAAGAGGGTCTACATTTTCACTGGCTGCCACTGTGAGCGGTCTGAATTTTCCTCTTAATGGAGTGCGTATATGACTTGGGAAAAAAATCTTTTAATCCTATTTTAAAAGCACCACACCACCTGGAGTCTGCTCCATGCAGTTGTGACCCCAATAAATTTTGTCTTTGCAAGTGAGCTGCTTTGGAAATAGTCTGAACACTGCTCTTGTGATTTGCAGCAGTGCTTCCCAAACTTGAACCTGCTCAGAAATCACCTAGGAAATCTTGTGGACATGCAGACTCAGATTCAGCAGGCCCAGGGTGGGGCCTGAGATTCTGCATTTCTGAAGAGTTCACATGTGAGGAAACACTACGAGTAGCAAAGATCTGAAGGGGAAAAACATAGTCTGAGGGATGGGGGTGGGAGTACCACTCTCCTCTCCCCACATTAGCTTTCCATGTACAGCTTCAATTTAAAGGCTAAGTAATGCTTTCCGGGACACAAACCCTCTTTCTTTCTCCACGGTAGAACAATCCTTCTGGGTCACCCAGCTGTACATAGAAAACCAGCAGACACCATCAGGCTATGACTTAAAACCAGGACTTTAGAAACCTGGGAACTTTGGGGACAAGGGAAAAGAAGAAAGTGGGAGTGGGGGAGGAGGTCTCAGCTCAGAAGATCAAATCTACCTGGAATTGAAAGTGAAAACAGAACTAGAAGAGGAGAGAAGATCACGGGTGAGGTAATTCAGTAGGAGAAGTATCTCTGAACACCTTAATTACAAGTGCGATTTTGGTCTGGAAAGCCACAAGAAACAACAACAACAACAACAAAAATTAAAGACAATAGTCAAAGATACAGAAAGATAATGGAGTCATGTCATGAAGAAATGACCCAGGGCCAAACAAGCCAGGTATGGCCCTAGCTGGTGTGGCTCAGCTGGTTGGAGTGTCGTCCCATAAACTGAAAGGTCGTGGGTTTGATTCCTGGTCAGGGTACCATGCCTGGGTTGTGGGTTCAGTTCCCAGTCGGGGCACATGCAACAGGTAACCAACCAATCAATGTTTCCCTCCCTCCCTTCCTCTTTCTCTAGAGTCAATGGGCATGTCCTTAGATGAGGATAAAATTTAGTTAATTAATTAATTTTGAAAAACAGGTATAAACACCCTATTTGAGAGCTTACCTTCCATGCCTTCTAAGATTAACATCAGAGCAACAGAAAACCATCAGGACATCCCTACCTGGAGGAAGGCCTTGTGCCTGTGCTAGAGTGGAATAAGGAACTGTCCTCTATGCTAAATAATCAGGTCTGCTTGAATCAAGGGCCCAGGACACTCAGACATTATCTCAGAAGGTGCCCGAATGACTCCACTGCTACCAAATGTCCTAGGGGTGGGCTAGACCGTTCATCATATCTGAGTCCCCTCTCCAGGACCAAACCCAAACATGCACCACCCCCAAAAGGGCTTCAAGAGGTCCTACGTGAGGGTGCAGGAACTGGTGTCCCAAAATTCTAAATCCAGGACAATTCCTGGAATCTCTTTTAATACACACACATCCAACTCAATACTTTATCAATGAACTTTCCAAAGCAGTCAGCTCGGTCTTCAACACACCGGAAGGTTTGTCAAACTGCCTGGCTGGCACTGAGCGGCCCAGACAACCAGCTGACTGACAGGATTCTTCACTCTTCAGCATGTTGTTTTAGCACCAAATCAACCGGGATGAGCAAAATAAACAGCGCCATATACATTGCTTCCCTGGACAGCTCACGATCTCTGGGTATCAGTCATTACCTGGGCTGACGACTTGCAAACACACATAACCAGCTGAACCTGCAAAACAGAGCTTTGAGCCCACATTCCCAACTGCCTACCTCTGGCACATCTGCCCAGTAAGGCTCGCCCTCAACTCCAACACCCCTTCTGCAACTATTCTGTTCTCCTCACTGGCCTCAATGTTCTCCCAGCTCCCGAGGCTCAATTCATCTGCATTTAATGCCCTCAGCCTCAGCCATCCGATTCTTCTTTCAAAGCCTCTCCCAGATTTATACCTTCTTCATTCTCATAAGGTTCCAGGTAAGGCCCGTAAAAGCCAGCTAAAAGACACAGCTTTCTCCCCACTTGCAAGTCATTCATTCCCACTTCCAGCCCCATTCCTAGCACCCACTGCCTAACACATCACACAACTCCAAAAAGCCACTTAATACTGTTGAGCATTTGTTTGACACTTTCCAAGGCAATTTTAGCCTGCATCATCTTATTTTCCCTCCCCACAATCCCAGAAGACAAGTAATTCAATGCTTGAAGAAGGGGTGTGGCTTGCCCGAGCTCACCCAGCTGACCAAGGAGCCAGGAGCCAACCCGGGGACTCCTGGCTGGCACTCTAAATAGCGTGTGTCTCCTCCCTCTTAAAGCGCAAAGACACATTATTCTCTAGTGGGTTCGGTTCAAAATTTTCTACCTGAAATTCAAAACCTTCTACCAACTGATTTATTTCTTCCTTGCCCACTGGATCCTATTTCTCACTCTTTCTGGTTACTTTTTTCATTTTTCTCCCATTTGCCTAGTCTCTTTTGTAAGCTCAATAATGATGATTTAGCACAGCTTTTAAGTGTGACATTAGCTACCATTTCCTGAGCATTTAGAATGTTCCAGACACTATCCCAAACTGCTAAATAAATTATCTCATTTTATCAAAACACATGACCACTAAGAAACATATCTAATTGAACACATCCCAGAAAGAACTCTGGGTTCCCACCCACCCCAAACCTGTTTCTCCCATGGTCTTGCCCATCTTGGCAAATGGAACTACCATCCTTTCGGTTGCTCAAGCTAACAAATTCGATATTAGGTCCGCTTCTTTTATTCACACGACACCCTCCAACAATGGATGGATTAGGATGGAATGGATCAAATCCCATTGCTGCTAGACTCATAATATGTCCCCAATCCGTCTACTTCTCACCCCCTCCAACAGCTAACCCTCAGCCAAGCACCACTACCCATATAACTCCTCCTGGCTCTCTTCTTCTCCTCTTTCTACTCTTTGGCTGGCCTTCTTCATTAATAAGAATACTTTATTCTTCTCAGACCAGCCAAAGGTGATGCTTTAAAATGCAAATCTAATCTGAAACCATTGGAAACAGCCCAGGTGTCCATAACAGATGAATGGGTAAACACCAGACTGTGGTACATCCATACAGTGCAATACTCCTCAGCAAAAAATAATAACTACTGATACATGTAACAATGTGGATGAATCTCAAAAATACTACGCTGAGTGAAGAAGAGTATGGATCAGCACTGTGTGACATTATTTATATGAAATCTAGAATATCAAAACTGACCTAGGGGGACACAAATTAGCCCAGTGGTTGCCGGTGGGAGAGAGGACTTGAATGGCCAGGAGCAGGAACAAACTGTCCAGGGCAATGGAAATGTTTTGTGTCTTCACACTCATTCGTCAAAACAGATCAGAAGTGAAGATCAGATCAGTTCATGGCATGAAAATTACACTTGGGCAATCTGGCCCCCATCTACCTCTTACCTCTTCCAATGCTCCTCCTACTCTGCCCCCCACCCCACCCCCGCCTGTCCCCATCTAGCCACAATGGTTGCCTGGCAGCTCCTGAACTCACCAAGCCATTTCTGGCCCTGAGTGTTTGCATTCCCCACCTGGCACCCTCCTCCTTGGCTTCACCCTGCACCCTTGGCCCCAGATCCTGCACCCGCAACAGAGAGACCTTTCTAGGCACACATCTGAAGGAACGCCCAGTCACTCCCATTTGCTTCCCTGTTTTCATTCTCTGTGTGGTATTTACCACTTTCTGTTATTTTCTTATGGACTGTCTACTTCTGCCACCGGAAAGCAAGCTCTGCAAGAGTAAGGACCCATCTGTCACTGTATCCCCAGTCCCTAAATCAACGCCTAGCACATTAAATAACAATTTGTTGAATGAATGGAAAAAGCTGACATCACCACAATCTCAATTTTACAGCTATGAAATCTGAGGCTTGCAAAGGGTAAGTAATCTCCCCCAGAGTCACGTAGCAAGAAAGCATCGCGTCAGAATTCACACCCAGGCCATCTGCTGAGCAGGTCCACGTCTCAACCACTCTGAAGTCTTTACTCACATTGGTTATGCTTCTTTGTTTTCCACAGTTCACTCTGCCTCGGCTGGGCCTCTCTCCTACCCTTCCACCTGCCCCCACTCATGATGGCTTCTCTCTCCACTGACTTCATGCGTGATTATTCACTTTAATTTTTCTTTCCCTCTGAATCAGTCTCCTGAGTAAGATGAGGAGATCCTAGTGACTTTGGCTTCCTTTTGTCAGTCATCACACACCTGGGACAGAGCTGAGGACGCGCCCCTACCCAAGACTCATGAGTGTGTTCCCTTGGAGGAGAGGTGAGTCAGGTAGCCCTGTGAGTATGTGCAAATCCTGGGTTATATGACTCACTGCACTATTTCAAAGTCTGCTGGCCTTCACTTCCTTGGCACCCTGCCATCCAGTTTCAACACCAGCTTGTTAGAGCTCATGCAAATTAGAGCTGCGGCCATCAGGTGCTATGATAGTGCTCAGGTCTCGTTCCTGCACTTCTGGAATCTCCTGCATGCCACAGAAGCCTCACAGAAGGTCGAACAGGCTGAGAGCACACAATGAATGGGACCGATAAGCACAGTGTGGAGTTCATGGAAGCATCCCCTGTCTTTCCCTGAGGTGACTTACGAGATTACGCAAAGCTTTCCTCCTAAGGCGAGGTGGTGTACCACTCCAAGTGGATCATGAGAGACATTATTCACACTTTCTTTTCCAAAATAAATACATTCATCTCCTGATTAACAAAATAATAAGCCATGTGCCTGAGTCTCTGTATGCAAACAGAAGGACAAATGAAAGAAAACCTATTAAAGACTTTAGTTAAAGCAGGCAGCAAAGCAACAAAAAATACAGTTAGTTACAAAACATGCCTTTATCGGCAACTGATTTTTTTTCTAGTTCACTACTATAATGTTGACTTTTAGACTGCACCGTAGGGCCTTTTTCTCATGTCATAGGTTTTAACTCCCTGGTCTCCCAATACTCATGATACCCTGGGGAGAATTTAATTCTCATTTGAGGAAGAGGAACCACTGGTCAGAGAAGGTCACATCATTTGCTTAGAGAAGGATTAGAGGTGGATGTGACTTCTCCTTGCTCCATCTTAGAGCAGAAATCCAGGCCATGAGACAAGCGCTGCATGTCATCAGGTGCACCGGGGTCACGGGAACCACACTCGGCTCTGAGTCAGCAGACATCCCTACAACCACCCTGCCGCTGACCACATGCTCTGGGTAAGTTACTCCACCTCTCTGAGCTTCAGTGTCCTCACCTTTAAGAAAGGACTTTCTTCCCTCCAGTCTCACAGGTGAATATGAAATTTACCGTGAATATGAAATGATCCATTTATTTAATAAACACATATTGAGCGTCTACTACATACAAGGCACGGTCCATGGACCCGGGTTATGGAATGAACCAAAGCCACTGCTTCACAGAGCTTCTATTGTCATAAAGGAAACAGACAAGAAATTACTTTAAATATACATGTGATTCCCAAGTATTGATAAATGCAGTAAAGAAAAGCAAAACAAGGTAAGGTTATACAGCGATGAGATGCTGCTCTTTTAGACCTGGGGCAGGGCAGGGGGCTGGTCGGGAAAGCTTCTCGGAGAAGCCGGCCTTGGAGAACAGACCGAAATGAGATCTGACAACAAGCCACGCCAATACCTGGAGAAGAAAAGTGTGCAGTGCAGGGAGTACCAGCATGCACAATCAGATGCCAGAGATGAACACCATTCAACATTATAAAGGAATCAATTCTATTTCAATGATCACTTGGTGATGAACTGTCATAAGGAGTTTAGGCAGGAGCTACCTGAGCAGAAATCTTCTAAAGCAACCCATAGATATAAATGTTAAATGAATAAATGGCAATAGATATAACACCCCTGGGTACATGCATGCACAAGTAAAAAAGATGAAAATCTAATCACATTAAATATATCGATTATGGGAAAACTTGTAAGTGGATGGTCCATAAGATTCTATTAAGTAATAAGTTTATCTTATATTTTAATACAAGTTTTCTAGGATGAATTGCTGTCAATTTCACAGATGTGTCAATGTCCACTGGCGCTTCACATACTAGGTTCTACCCAGTCTTCTAGGAACCCTGCCACAGGTCCCAACACGGACGGTTCTGCCTGGCATGCAGGGCAAAGGATGTAACTATAGTCACCTTCCAGAACCAGGATGGGTGACAGCAGAGTAAAGACTCACCAAAACAGACACCAGGGGACAAGAGCTCTGCAGTCTGGCTGTCCCACCAGCTGTGACATCCCAGCCCCACCCCCACCCCCCACATCCACCTCCCCAGCATTGTGCCTCCCCTCCATGCCAACCCTCATCTAACTCTGCTTGGCAAAATACACCTGCCGGATTTCTTGTCCACATTCCTGCCCTCGTGGGGTCCTCCCAGTGTACCTGAGTTTTGAATTCCCATCCTTTCTTTCAAAAACCTAACTAAAATCCATTTTATAAAGTTGTCCACAGCCAGTGCCTTCATCCGGAAAATGGTTGACAATTTTTAACTTACTTTTGTTTTAAAAATATGTCTTTACACTCTACTGCTAGATGCCACAGCACGGATGCAGCTCACAGACGTCCTACTGAGTGACAGAAGCCAGATGCAAAAGAGTTCATACCGCATGGTTCCATTTAGGGAAAGTTTCAGAAAAGCAAACTAATCTCTGGTAAGGACATCAGAATGAGGGTTACCAGGGGTGGGGAGGAGGCACAAGGGAACCCTCTGAGGTGCTAGAGATGCTCTATAGTTTTTTCTAGGTAGCAGCTGCATGGATGCACACATATGTAAAAATGCACTGGGCTAGATACAGGGCTTCTAATTTCAGCCCTTTACTGTCTGATAATAAAATTAAAAGTTAAAAAGTGACTTTCCGTTGGACCGTGCTGGAACACTGGTCTGCACACTGTCTTGTTTAGAGCAGTTTGGGGACTTCTAAAGCATCCAGGACAGTCATTTCCTTACCTCTCTGGCACTCCTGGCCCCTTCTACAACCTGAGTAGGGATCTCTTTCATCTTCCTTCCTACAGGAAATTCTACTGGGCCAACACCGTTACCATTTGTGATTGTCAGCTTTAAAACAATCAAGGGTATGCATCTGTCTGCCCTGGGCCAGTAATAAAGAACACTTATTTTGTTTGTTTTATGGCCTGCAGGGCTTCAACGAACTAAAAAGGTCTTTGAACATACCTCTCAATAGGGGGACCATAAACATCAATGAGAGCAGCAGAATGCCTGTAACAAATGAAATCCTCTCTGTAAACCATTTGGAGGAACATCACCCCCTCTACCCCATGAGAGAGTTTGTGAAGAGATGCAAAACACTGCACTGGAAAGAGAACCCAGGTGGGCTAACTCTTCCCTGAGCAACCACTGCAGCCTGAGGAAGTTGCTTAACCTCTTTGGGTCTCGGTTCCCTGCTAGTGAAATGACCTTCCATACCTTTCTCTTAACCCCAGGTAGGAGAACCAAGTGACATGAGGCTGGCACTTTGGCAAAACACAAACTGCTGAGACCGATGGAGCTTTTTAAACCGAAATAAAATAGATGTCTGTGAAATGCTTGTGTTCCAAGCACTTTCACATCTGCTAAATGATTTCACCTTCACAGTTAAGTCGATAAGGTGGCACCTTGACTCTCACTTCACCGAAGGGGAAACTGAAACATGGGCAGCTAGGTGGGTGCCCAAGGGCACTCAGCGCACAAGAAGGGCGGGTGCTCCGGGTTTCCACCAAGCAGCCAGGTCGTCAGCACGGCGTGCTATTCTGCCACAGGTGCCTTTGGGTTGGCAACGGATTAGGAGTAGGAAACCACTGGCTGCTGTTCCTAAACAGCAACCTTTCTCTGCATTCAGAGACAAATGAACTAAATCAGAAGCCACTGAGCCTTGGAAATCCACGTTTTATTGGCACTGTCCTAAGTATCCAGATCTTTCACCTGATAAGCAGATATTCTCATTGTTCCAAGGTACCTCCCAGGAAACTCTGTATTTTACCCTCCAAACTCCCTATGACAGGTCCAACCCTGTGGATTTACCTCACAGACACAGAATAAAGTCCTTCCCGTGTGGACAGGTAACTAGGTTTCTTACTGGTAAAAAAACAAAGAGTAACAAGAAACAAAAACCCACCAGCACTGTATCACAAAATGTTATTTAGAAGCATATGCTTCCTAAAACAAAACAGTCCTCAGCAGATTTTGTGTTTTGCCCTATAAACTAGTTTCTCAGTTACATAAAACTGCAAATTGCAATCTGAAGGCTTTGCAGGCTTGAATTTCCATCTTCCCTGAAAGTTTATGAGCAAACAGAATTAAATTCGGTCCTATTTCTCTCAGACTTTGCGTATCATGCCTGCCAAATGAAACATTTTTCCTGTGTGTGTTGGCTCCGTGATACCTCCTTTTAGAGAAGTCACCACCCATGAAATCACGGTGTGCTATAGACTTATGTGGCTAAAGACAGATTTTTTTTTAAGCATTTTATTTACCCGCTCCGTGTTTTGTGCTTTGCTGTAGTAACACTACTTATCTGAAGAGTCTCCAAACAGATATTCTTAATTGCTTGTATTTGCAAACCGACAATCAACTGAAACAAAATATCGCCTTAGAACAACAAACCCACTGCAGGAGATGGACCAGTGCTCACTGGACTCTGCATTTACCTGAAAGCAACTGACTGCACACTTAAGTGAGTTTTAGGATCTATAACACAGACCACAGTAAAGGTGGTAAAAAATACGCCCATGATTGACAAAGCATTTCAGATTTTCAGTCTTGTTCAAATTAACATTAAAGGCACTAACTTTTCCTGTGCTGCCAATATATTTATGGTATTAATATGGGACAACACAATTTCCCTCTGAAGCAGGGCTGTTCAACTTTGGCATTATTGTCATTTGGGGCCAGAAAATTCTTTGGGGGTCAGGGGCTGTCCTTTGCATCATGGGATGTTTAGCAACAACCCTGACCTCTAATCACTAGGGGCCAGAAGCACTCCCCTCCCGCCATTGCAATGACCAAATATCCCTTGGGGGGGGGGGGGCAGAATACCTCCTGGGGGAGTCACTGCTCTAGATGTTGACAAGCTGAAAAAGAAATGTGCTCTCTGAAGAAGTGACTGACAAGTACAAAGCGCCAGGGACTCTCCCCAACGTTAAGGCTTGTTTTGGTGCCCCATTCACCAGCCCCCCAGCCAACAGGGGCCACTTTTTCTCTCATGGTGGCCTTGCTGCCTCCACTCTCTGCATATCATACGGTCAGTTGTCCCCAACCTTTTGGCATCTCTGGGCCACACTGGAAGAAGAGCTGTCTTGGGTCACACATTAAATACACAAACACTAACGAAAGCTGATGAGCAAAAAAAAAAAAGTTTCGAGTAAACGTGTGATTTCGTGTTGGGCCGCATTCACAGCCATCCTGGGCTGCAGGCTGGACACCAGTATGAAGTATTGTTTTTTAAATTAAGGCTAATTGTAGAGCCCTGTGCCCGTGTGACTCTCTAGGTATGGCGCTCTGCCAAGAACTGAAGCAACTGCGTTTTCCTTAAATGCTGCGTGGCCACTGATTCTGAGACAATGAGTCAAACGGCAGGACCATTCAATTTAGCCAGCATTAACCCAGCAATTTTAAGCTCCAGGAACTTTGGGGGACCTTCGCTTTTTTAATTTCAAGGTTGAAATTATGGCTCCCATTTTATAGATGAACTGATCAAGGTTCAGAGAAAAACTGAATTTTGCACAAGATCACACAAGAGGCAGAACTAAAATCAGAGACTCTCTAAGTCCCATGCTCTTTTTGACTTCGGAGTTAAGAGTATATATTCTATCTGAGCTGCTTTAAAAGGAGCTCACATGGGTCAGACACCCTGCTGGTTGACTCAAACCTATTAGCCCATTTTAAATCCTCACTGTTAAGCCATGAGGGTAGCATTATTATTCCTACTTTACAAAGAAATGGAGGCTAGGGTGAAGTCCTTGTCCAAGGTCACAGAGCTGGATATCCTAAATTTCAACTACAGTCAGTTTGAACCCTGAACTCTGTGGTCTGGCCATTAAATCCTACTGCCCCTCCTCAAGTATAAATGGCCTATTTCCTTAAGAAGAGTCGGTCCATGGCTTTCGTTTTTTAGTAGATAAATTACACTTTAATTCAAAGGGATGTGGGTTTGGGCACATACATTCGCTTAGGGTTTCTTTTATAACACTAAAAATCCAGCCCCATGGACATCTGTGAGATACCTAAATGCGCCCTGCATGGAACAAAACAAATTATGGAGAAGCAGTCAAGTTAAAATTTCACTACTACTACCCTAACAGCTAATTCTTTGTCCAGTTTTCTCTTCTATACTTCTTTCATTCACTCAATAATCACTTCACTTAAAATCTATTCACAGAAACAAACACGTACCAAATAATCACACAATTAAAACCCCTGATAAAAGCACCAGGAAGGAAAAGTAAGTACAGAGGGGTTCGGAAAACTTATCATGGGAAGGCTGGACAAGGCAATAAAGGCGAAGCAAGGAGCCTTGATTGGCATGGCTCAGTTGGTTGGGCATCACCCCACAAACTGAAAGGTCACCAGTTCAATGTCAGGGCACATGCCTAGGTTACCCGTTCAGTCCTGGGTCGGGGCACATACAAGAGGCATCATGGATCAACATTTCTTTCTCACATGGATGTTTCTCTCTGTCTCCCTCCTTTCCCCTCGCTCTTAAAAATAAAGGAGTCTGAGATTTGCAAGTAAAGCTGAGAAGGTGGGAAGGTGAGAAGACCTTCAGTACCAGGGAACAGTATGTGCAAAGACCCTGAGAAAGGAGAGAACCATGCAAGCATGACCTTGAAAAGAGGCCAGAGATAGCAATAGCCAGGCCATGCAGGGCCTTGGGGACTCAGTAAAGAGAAATTAAAGGGGACTAAGCAGAAGCAACACACAGTCAGACCTGCATTTTTAATGATCATTCTGGCTATGTGTCACCTGCCAGCCAAGTAACTCTGAAGCAACCTCTGTCAGACCATAGCTCAAAACCTCTACACTGGATCCTGCAAAACAAGTTTGTTTGTTTCTTTTTTCTTCTTTTTTTTTCTTCTCTCTAGGGTGTGGCACACCACCCTGGCTGTGAACTAGCTCCCTTCTTTTTCTGTTTCACTTGTGAAGTTTAAAGGCCAGATCTTTTATCAGGTCTGGGACCTGTTTTTCTTTCAACAGCCCCCAGCAAAGTACCTTGTATCTTTCCAGGTCCCTCCTCATTTTCTAACCTCTCTACCCTCTCTGACTTGCCAAGGGGCCAGTCAGTACCAAAAGTACAGAAACAAGCTGCGAAAGAACCACTGATTCTGCTCTCTTACACTCCTTCATGCCCCCCCTCAAGTAATTAAAAAAATAAAACAAAAGCAAATCCGAGATCATGTCACTCCAGACGTGTTAAGATTCCTGGATGCCCCAGTGCTCTCTTGGCCACACACACACACCCAACCTGGTAGCCCCAGCCAATGGAGCTCTAGCTCCTGTTGGCACAACTCCAAGCTTTCATAACTACTTTCAGTTTCTCCACTACAAGAAGCCTCGCCTCACCCCACCCTGCTGTGCCAAGTGTCCTTAACACCCACTGACACTTCCTCCAGGAAGCCATTCCTACCCCAGCGGTGCCCTGGCCCATGAATTGCCCAGCTACAAGTTCCAACATCACTCAAGAAAGCAGGTTTTTAAAAATTTCATTGTAACTGGTTCACTGCCCACCTCCTCAGGCCCCCAACACATGCGCACACACATGGAGTCAGTAGTTCCAGAAGGACAGAATCTGGGTGTCAGAGCCCTGGCATCTAGCGCAACACCTGGCACCCATTTGGGACCTCTTTAAATACTGATTGAATGAATGAGTTTTTCTTTTCCTGTAAGTTTGATTGTGAATATGAACATGAAAGACTCAAATCACAAAGTTTAGGAAAGGTGCTACATCTCACTCTTGGAAATCTGAAAGGCCCGTATACTCATACATAATGTCAGATAGGGCCAAAACTTCAGGAAAAGTTTTCAGATATTAAGGCAATAACAGGCAACAGGGAGAGAAGGTGCTCATGATGGGAACCCAATAAAAAGTCAGGATGGAAACATCGAGCTGACATAGTGTCCACAGCGGCCAACAAGCCCACTGAGTAACTGACCTTGCTCTTGACCTTGCTCTTAATTAGTCTAATGCCCTTCATAACCAACTCCTGGCCCTTCACCTTTCTTAGAAGCACACTCGCCACTTTATCCTTTTTGCAGTCCTTCTTCTGAAACACCAACCATGTGGCATTGTTGTGTCAGTTTTCTTCGCTGAATTCGAAAGGGGCAAATAATACAGGGTACGGCACAAATAACGCCCCTTTTTCATTACAAATTTTTTTTTTTTTTTACAAACTCGTAAGCATATGATTCTGTAACAACATAACAATATCACATTCAAGCATACCCTATGACATTTTAGGTGAAATGTTCAAATTAAAACTACAAATGATTACATCCATCTTATTACCCGACCAACCACACTCACACAGGCGTCACTTCTGCCAGACCCTGTATATTGTTCAGGCCTGAACTAGGCTCCTGCCACTTGGAGTGTGATCGGTGGACCAGCACCTGAGAGCTGGTCATAAATCTCAGCCCCACCCCAGACTTAGTGAATTAGAATCAACCATTTAACCAGCTCCCCAGGTGATTCCTATGCACATTAAAGTGTCAGAAGCCCCAGGCCAGATCCTACATTCATTCAACAGTTATTTATTGGCCCAGCACAGGGTTCACAGTTAAGTGGTCAACATATACATGAGGATGTGAATAGTGTGGGAAAAGGGTAAACACAAGACATTCCACGGCGGGTGAGAAGCTCCTGTAAACTACTAAAAACAGCCGGACTGGGGAGAGAGGTTCTATCAGGGTTAATCATCTTTACAGCAAAAATCAAAAGTGGCCACTGTAGCTCGGTTGTGGGACTCTGGAATCTGGGAACTTGACCCTGTTTGCAGCAAGCAAGAGGAATACATGGGAGGTGTGTGAGTGTATGAGGGTGTCTCTTCCCGGACTCAGCCACAGGCCGCGGGAGCTGACAAGGCCAAGTCCCCGCCCCCCTCAGCTGTCACCCTGTCAAAACAAAGCTGCTGCTGACAGCGCCGGGCCAGGCTGCCCCGCGGCCTCGGGCAATCCTCCCACAGCGGGAGTACGACGCCCACAGCTGGATCTGCAGCTGAGGGACTACGGGGTGCCGCGTGCTGGGATGAAGAGGCGATGGCAAGAAACGTGTCCTCAAACTGAGCAATAGCGCCCGCCGCGCTGGGCTGTCACCTTGCCAAATGCTGTTTACACCCCCAGCCACCGGGTCAGCGTTTTAACTAAACAATAATACAATACTGACGGGGCTGTCACTGAGCGCCGCAGCGCCTCCGCCCTCAACGGAGGGCGCCCGGAGCTCCAGGACCCTCGCCTCGGGCTGTGCCCACCTTCCCAAGGGGCGCGTTCCGCCCCGTCTACCTCCGGAAAAGCGCAGGAGTCCGGGAGCCTTTCCCACCCTCACTCCCTCCCCCAGCTCCTCCCAATGGGACACGGGGAAAGGACACACGAAGAAGGAGCTTGCAGATCCCCCAAAGATGTTCCCTGGGTCTTGGGGCGCTCGCCACACCGTAAGCACCGTTCCACTCTTCGGAAGGCGCCCCTGGCGAGCTCCTACAGAGCAACAAAGCCCCAGGACAGCCCAGGAGCGCGGGTACACGGGCAACTCCTTCCAAGAGGGAGGCATGCAAGACTCGGTCTGGGTGATCCCCCTTCTTCCGACCCAACAGCACTCCTGTCCGAGAAGCAGCGAATTGGGCGCGGGCGACAGCGGCACTTCCGCGGTGCAGCGGCCCCAGGCGGGAGGCGGGAGGCAGGAGGCGGGAGGCAGGAGGCAGGAGGCGGGGGCGGGCGGGGGAAGGGGAGAGGGCGGGGGTCCCGCGGGCTGGGCCCTAGCCCCTTTGGCGGTCCGGGAGCGGCGAGCGAGTACCTTGCAGGCGGAGTACACTCCGAGTTTCTCCAGTTTCTTGGCCCGCGGAGCGGAGCGCAGTTGCGCCTTCTTCACGGCGATTCGGGCCGAGCCGCCGCCTCCCGGTCCTTCGGCCGTGCCCGCTGCCGCCACTGCCGTCGCCGGTCCGCAGGAGCCCGAGCCCCCGGCGGCGGCTGCGCACGGGGAGCCCTGCGGCGGCAACGGCGGCGGCGCGGGGGGCTGGGGGGGCAGCGCCCCGAGCCCGGCACCCACCCCGGCCCCTGCCCCTGCCCCGCCGCCCGGTTCGGCCCCGCCAGCCTCGGACATGCTGCCCGCAGCACCGCAGGAGGTGCGGAGTGTCAGGCGCCGCCGCCGCCAGGGTCTCCCTCCCGGGCTCTGGTCTCAGGGAGAGCGAGACCCTCCCCCCACGCCCTCCCGCCCCCAGCGCCCACCCGCCTCCCCGCCCCAGCCCTCCCCCGCGCGCCGCTCGCCGGCTCGCTCCGGCCGCGGCCCGCGCTGATGGTGGCGGCGGCGGCAGCTGCTCCCCTAGGAGGGAGGGGACTAGCGGCTCCGGGGCCGCCGCCACTGCACACGCCCTCCCCGGGCTCTCCTCCCCGGGGCTCCGCTCTGCGCCCGGGCCGCGGACATGTTCCTCGGGCTGCGGACGGAGGGTGCGTGCGGGCGCTGCCAACCTCCCGGCGAGGCAGGAGCACGGCGGCTTCCCTCGGCCTCCTGCCAGCGGCCCGCGGGGTTGGCGCCCCCCACCCCCGCGCCTCTACACCTAGCGCTCCCCCGCCAGGGGGCGAGGCCAAGCTCGGGTGGGGTTGAGGGATGGGGGGCGGGGGATTGGGAGCTGGAGCCCTGGCACCTGCTGGCCGCCTCTATCTCCGCAGCCCCCAAGCCGACCCCCGTACTCCCGAGCCGGGGGTCGGGGGGGGCGAGATTCCCAGGCATTTGTTCTTCCACTTTGTTCCATCCTCTCTCGGAACCGAGAACTTCCTTCACCCTAGCGGGAGCCAGAGGAAAAAAAAATATTTTTGAAAAGTACCCGTCCATGCTAATCCTTTCTTTGTTGCTAATTCACCAAAATAAAGGCGTGATGTTTTCTGTTTCTCTTTTTTAAATACTTTTCTGTCCAACTTTTTTAAAAATTAAGAACGCTTTTTTTTTTCTATAGCAATTACTGGATCCAATCTGCCAGAGGAAGAAAAAGACTGTTAACCAATATTTTCTGTAATTTTTTTTGAAAGTGCTAGTGGTTAAAAGAACAGTTGTCTAAAAGCACTGTCAAAATGAAATCTATGCGCAGTGGGAAAAGTTTGAATACAGAAAGTTTGTTAAGAGGGCTCATCTCTGCATGGTGGGATTATAATCTTGCTATATTCTTTTCTATACTGTTCCAATTTTCAAAACTGATACCACCAGCATACATATTAACCAAGAAAAAAAAATTCAAACATCCAAAAAGATGAGTCTTGATTTTGGCCTCAATTTAAAAAAGACACCTTAACTCAACTTTTTCGACGATCGTTGAAACTGTTAAAAACTCGTTGTCTTTGTTGATGACAATGACGGTGCTGTTTAGTAACACGGAATAAACATTTCAGTTTTTCATTTGAAAGCTGTGCGCCCTTGGCCAGTCTTTCTAAAGCAGTTTTTAAAAGCCTAGGGCTATTCCTCGGGACCCTTCACAAGTGCCCTGCTATTATAACATGAGTCATAATTTTTATGTAATAGAGGTCATAATGTGAGCATTATAAAATTCTTGGCATGCCGTAAAGCTCTCCTCCAACTCCAGTGTCGCCTTAAGGAATGTGCTTTTCACTGGACACATGCCCCTTCCCATCCCGTTTTTTCCAGTTAATTTTCTCTATCCTTTTTCTAGATTCTCTATGTTCACTTAATTTTTAAAGCAGAGCAATACGTAAAAACGGAAAATTTTTTAAAGTTTGTAGATCTAAACGGTGATGTTAGAAAAGGAAATATCTTCTCCCAACTTGCTCAGTGTGCTTTCAGGTTAGCACTGTTCCCCTCTCCTGGCTCTGCTGTTTTGCAGAGTTTTTTGCCATTCTCACCCAAACAGGATGAAAGTCTTAAAACCTGTGACCCCTTGATCCTAGTCTGTCACGATGTTAGCAGGAATTGATAGAGTTTTAGGTTTCCCGTGTAGGCAAACTGATGGACTAGTCCACCTGAGATGTGTGCACTTCATGAGATATAAATTTCCCTCAACTGGAGTTAAAAATCACAAATATTGAACTCTAGTTAATGGTGCTCGTGCTGAAAGTTTAGTTGTGTAGTGCCCTGGTATCTGCAGTGTGTTTTGCGATGCAACAAAAAATAAGATGGATGGCTGCATCCGTGAATGGGCAAATAAGCAGATGAACAGATAAAGAAAGTGGAGTAAAATGTTAAGGGTGAATCTAGGTAGTGGGTATAGAAGTGTTCACTGTGTGGTTCTTCCCAATTTCCTGTATGTTTGAAATTTTCCATAAGAAAATGTCAGAGGAGGAACCCAGCTTTGATATTAACTAACCATCACCACCCCCTCCAAAGCCACTCCCAGAATGCAGGATGCAGCCTATTTCCAGGTTATTTTGAAGTAGAAAAAAAGCTCATTTCAATCCACCCTGAAAACCATCACTGTCTGAATGATGAATTGCTCGTGACATCAACTGAACATTATTTTTCATTATTTCCTTGCTTAGAGCACCCAGATGACACATTGCCTTAGGCTGAAGGCCTAGAGTTTCAAGGACTATTCAAAGTCCCTTATAAGCACCAGGCAGGAACATTTCAAGGGCAAAGGATTTTGGAAGGCTTCCTCATCAGGCTGTTGAGAGCATTTAGCTCCTGTGTGTAGAGCCCTTTTAGAAAGTGGGTATCAAGAAAATGAAAGGCAGCGCCCTGGCCGATGTGGCTCAGTTGGTTGGAGCTTCATCCTGTAGCAGAAAGGCTTCAGGTTTGATCCTTGGGCATGTTCAGGAGGCAGCCAATCGATGCTTTTCTGTCACACCGATGTTTTTCTCCCATCCTCTCGCCTTTAAATGAATGCATAAATAAATGGTACAGCAAATTGATATTTCTCTCTCTCTCAAGTCAATTAATAAAAAATCTTTTAAGAAAATAAAAGGCAATGCTTTCGCTTACAGAGTATTTACAACTTACTGAGCAAAGAAAGCCACAATCAGAAAAGAAAGGGCATGGGGAGTGGGAACTGTAAAGGGCCGGTTGACCACTGGAGGTGACTTCTGGCTCATTCACACTCATGAGGCTGTTATAAAGAATGACCTTTATACAAATGTATAGATCTCCAAGAAATACTATTGAATGAACCCCAGTACAGTATATTACCATTTATGTTAAAAACAAACTCACATCGACATACAAGCACAATTCTATGTAAGTTCAACAAATGCATATAAAAAAATTTAGAAAGAGTCTTTGAAGTAGTTGCCTTTCACTGGACACCCTTGAGAGTAAAACTCATTTTTCTCATCTTTGTTTATTCCCAGTTCCTCACTCAAAGACAGCTCTCAGTAAATACTAGTAGGCATTTCTACCTGTACACTCTTGTCCTTGATGGGTTCACTCTGCCCCCATGGTCATCACCTCTCACCCCAGCTACTAATAGCGACTTTCTAACTGGTCTCTCTGCTTCTGTTTTGCTCTACCACAATCCCCTCTAAACAGTAGTTCAGAGCTTTAAAGCTGCAATGCAAGCCTTATCCCATAATTCCCTGCTAGAAACTTTCCAGTGACTTATCGTAACATTTAAAATACAGTTTCAACTCCGTAACCTGATGGGCAAGGCCCACCTCTCCTTGCCCTCTTTCCCAGGGTGTGGCATACTCCAGACAAACTTTAGAAGCTCCGTCCTGCCTCAGGGCCTTTGCATTTGCTATATTGCCTGTAACTCTCCTCCAAATAGCATGGCTGGCCCAAAATACCTTTAGTGCTGTTTTATTCATTTTTAGTTTTCGTTTTTCTTAATAACAATTTTTCTTCTTTTATTGTTGTTTTTTAATTATATTATAATGATTATGCCATAATAGTTCTCCCAATTTTTCCCTTTTGCCCCCCTCTACCCAGCACACCCCACTCCGTCAGGCAATCTTCCCACCATAGTTTTTATCCATGAGTCATGTGTATAAGTTCTTTGGCTACTCCATTTCCTATACTGTGCTTTACAACCCCGTGGCTATTCTGTAACTACCTATTATTCTGTAACTGCCTATTTGTACCTCTTAATCCCCTCACCTCCTCACCCATTCCCCCACACCCCTTCCCATCTGGCAACCATCAAAACTCTCTATATATCCATAATTCTGTCTCTGTTCTTCTTGTTTGCTTTGTTTTTTTAGATTCAGTTGGTAATAGATATGTATTTATTGCCATTTTTTTGCTCATAGTTTTGATCTTCTTTTTCTTTAATAAGTCCCTTTAACATTTCATATAATAATGGTTTGGTGATGATGAACTCCTTCAGTTTGTTTTTGTCTGGGAAGTTCTTTATCTGCTCTTTGATTCTAAATGATAGCTTTGCTGGGTAGAGCAATCTCGGCTGTAGGTCTCTGCTTTTCATGACTTTAATATTTCTTGCCAATCCCTTCTAACCTACAAAGTTTCTTTTGAGAAGTCAGCTGACAGTCTTATGGGAACTCCCCTGTAGATAACTACTTTTCTCTTTCTGCTTTTAAGATTCTCTCTTTATCTTTAACCTTTGGCCTTTTAACTATGACGTGTCATGAAGCAGGCCTCTTTGCATCCATCATGTTTGGGATTTTCTGTGCTTCCTAAACTTGCATGTCTATTTCCTTCACCAAATTAGGGAAGTTTTCTTTCACTATTTTTTTAAATAGATTTCTAATTTCTTGCTCTGTCTCTTCTCCTTCTGGCACCCCTAAAATGCATTGAATGTTGGACCTCTTGATGTTGTCCCACAGGCTGCTTACACTATCCTCATTGTTTTGGATTCTTTTTTCTTCTTGCTATTCTAATTGGTTGTTGTTGTTGTTGTTTTTGCTTCCTTATGTTCCAAATCATTGATTTCATTCTCAGCTCAATCCACTCTACTGTTATTTCCCTGTAAATTGTTCTTTATTTCAATTAGCGTATCCTTCGTTTCTGACTGGATCTTTTTTATGCTGTTGAGGTCCTCACAAAGTTCCTTGAGCATCCTTATAACCAGTGTTTAGAACTCTGCATCTAATAGATTGCTTATCTCCCTTTTGTTTAGTTCTTTTTATTGAGTTTTGTAAAAGGCGAAAGATTTATACGATCTGACAAGAAACTAGAATATTTTTTTCTTGAGTTTTGATCTGTTCTTTCATTTGGGCCATGTTGCTTTGTCTGCTCATTCTGGCAGCCTCCCCATGTTTGTTTCTATGTGTTAGGTAAAGCTGCTATGACTTCCTGTCTTGGTAGTGTGCCCTAATGTAGTAGGTGTCCTATAGGGTTCGGTGGCACAACCTCCCCTAGCACCCAAGCTGGGTACTCAGGTATGCCCTCTGTGTGGGCTGAGTACACCCTCCTCTTTTAGTTGAGCCTTGATTGCTGTTGGTAGGTCAAATGGAGAGATTTACCCAGGCTAGTCAGCCTCAAGCACTGATTGTGACCACTGACCACCAACCTCCACCCTCAGTGGAGGATCAGCTGTGCAGGGGCAGGGTGGTGATGCTCCAACATGGTCTGCAGCTGTCTACTGGGTGTGCAGGCTCTGGGATTTCCCGGGTGGTTCAGGCCAAGGTCAGCCCCACCTGTGTTTTGCCTAGGGCCACCCTGCCTAGGCTATAAAGCAATCTGAGATGGGTGCTACTTGTGCTGGGTTTGGAGATTCCCAGGTGAAGCCAAGCTGTGAATCTAGTCTAGCTGCTGCTGGTGCCAGGCCTGGGGCCTCTGAGCAAAAGGTACAAGGAGAGAGGGCTCACTGAGACAGGCTGTTGCTTGTTTGAGAAGATTTAGGAAGTTGTCAAGCATGAGCCAAGGCAGCCATTCATATGGAAAAGTCTCTATTTACAGGTTGGGTGGGCCCATAAGTTGGGTGGGACAGAGTCTCTGGGGATCTCCATGGCAGATCAAACAGTGTTAGCCAGATTGATGGAGTTTCAGATATGGCACCAGACTGCCAGTTCTGTGGATCTGTGGGGGTAGGGGTCAGAAAAGGAACAATGGACTCTGTCCACCTTTCTGTTTGGGAGAAAGCTGTCCCCTAGCTCTAGCATTGAGGCCAGACACTTCAGTTCCTTCCTGTATGCCACTGGTGCCTTTCAAGCTGCTACCCCAGTGCTAGAGTCCAGAGGGAGTGAGTCTCAGTATGTCTGTGTTGGGTTCTTTATGAGGAACTACTTGGGACTCCAGAAGTTTCTTCTACTGACTCAATCCCCACTGGATTTTGCAGCCAGAAGTTATGGGGACTTGTCTTCCTGGCACTGGAACCCTGGGCTGCGGGGCCTAGAATGGGGCTGGGACTCTTCACTCCCAAGATATCCCTCCTGAATTTTTACCCACTACATGGGTATGTGGGACCAGCCTATTCCACATCTCTGCTCCTCTCACCAGTCTGGGTGGTTGTGGTTTCTTTAATTCCATAGTTGTCAGACTTCCAGTCAACTCAATTTCTGATGATTCTGTGTGATGGTTGTTCTATAATTTAGTTGTAATTCCGAGGAGAAATCACAGCCTAATTTACTTGTAATTTTGATGTAGTTGTGCAAGGAGGTAAGACATGTTTACCTATGTTGCCATCTTGACCAGAAGTGATAACAATATTTCATATTTAATATGAATAAACTTAAATGTATTTGGCTGAGCATTGCCCTTGTAAAAAGGGCTTTGCCCCATTGGTTTCTGTTTTAAATATTAACAAGCACTTGTATTACCAACCTACCTACCATTTATAATGAAGGTACAAACTAAGAAAAAATGAAGTCTTCTTTCTTCTGAACTCAAGCTAAATGGCTGACAGCATTTCTAAAGCAGTGTGTAACTATCGCTTTGAGTAACTTGAAAATTATGTAAGAAAATGAAATTTCCAAGAACCAAACTTTGGTATGACCTAGATTTTCTGTAACAATCTGAATATCATGAATTTTATTATTGTTATTGCCAGATAATTGTGTTTTTTTTAATCTAAGAGGGATTTTAATACACTAACTCTGTGAGAATGTTCATATACATAATTTTACAAATTAAGAAAAAAAATTTTTATCAGGATAGGTTTTCTACATTAGGATTCCCTTGTAAGAGCAAGCCTATTTCCTTCATTCCTTTATCTTTTTTTTTTTTTTAAAGATTTTGTTTATTTCTTTTTAGAGAGGGGGAAAGGAGGGAGAAAGGAAGGGAGAGAAACATTAATGTGGGAGAGAAACAGATCAGAAATATCAGTCGGTTGCCTCCCACATGCCCCCAACTGGGGACCTGGCCTACAACCCAGGCACGTGCTCTGACCCAGGATCAAACTGGCAACCTTTTGGTCTGCCAGCCGGCACTCAGTCCACTGAGCCACACCAGCCAGGGCATCCACTCCTTTATCTTAAGTCCTGGTTGGTTGAACACCCTGCATCTGACTCTCTAGGTCTAAAATCGAAGCTCAGATCAGTGTGTTTCAACTTCTGAAATAGGGGCTATAAATCAGCAACCACTTTGGGTAAAGAAACCAAAGAAAAATGGAAAGTAGTATATAGTACAGTAACTATACTATGGTAACATGATATCCTCACAAAGTACAAACATGACATCTGTGTATAGTGACATATTTTCCCAAAGCACTAAAATTTATATGTTGTTACAAACGATTTCAAACACATAGAAAAATAGTGAGTGATAAAAATACCTGTACATTCACTAACTAGATTTTCTTAATGTTTTCATTTACCACATATATATCTGGTTTAAAACACGTCCTTCATATCTCTCTTTATCTCATTTCCCAACTGTCCTTCTTGCTCATGCTTTTTAATGTTTACAAAATAAACTCTGGAGAGAAGGGTTGGGTGAATCTTTACTCTAAAGAGCTAGATTGTAGATTAGGCTTTGTGGGTCATAGTCTCTATTGCAACTACTCAACTCTGCCAAGGTGTAGTGTTCTGGGAAAGAACAGGTCTTTCTCTTATGTGATTGGAAACCAAACAGGATATAAGGGTTTTATAACTGCCCACCAAACACTCCCATCCTTCTTATTGTTGTTTTAATCTACATTTTTTTATGACACAGACCAACTTCTTATTTTACTGCAACGTATTAGTTTGCAACGACTGCCATAACAAAGTACCAGAAACTAGATGGCTTAAATAGCGGAAATTTATTTCCTCATAGTTCTGAAAGTGAGAGGTCCAAAATCAAGGTGTTGGCAGGGTTGGTTTCTTCTAAGGCCTCTTTCCTCTCTGTGTGTTTGTGCCCTAGTCTCCTCTTCTTTCAAGGACACCAATTAAATTGGATTAAGGCTCACCTTAATCACCTCATTTAACTGTAATTACCTCTTAATAACCTGATTTCCCAGTATAATCACATCCTGAGACGTCAGGATTATGAATTCGGGGGAGAGGCATAATTCAGTCCATGACATGCAGCAGATTAGCAGTTTTCAACTGGTGTACCACGAGAATTTTTAAAATATGCAATACCTGAGTATTTAGTCAGGGACACTAACCTCTTTTCCCTTAAATTGTCAAATTAAAAAATGACAAAGTGCCCTGGCTGGGGTGGCTCAGTGGATTGAGCACTGGCCTGTGAACAAAAGGGTTGCCAGATCGGTTCCCAGTCAGGGCACATACCTGGGTTGCGGGCCTGATCCCCAGTAGGGGGCGCGCAAGAGGCAACCACACATTGATGCTTCTCTCCCTCTCTTCTTCCCTTCCCCTGTGTCTAAAAATAAAATCTTTCAAAATATTAATCTCACCTGTTTCTTTAAAAAAAAATAACAAAGCCAACACAACAATAGATGTCTGGTGTGAATAAATCAAAATGATGCCTATTTTTTTGTTAGATCAGGAAAATATATATATATTTAGTAATTAGTTTATGTGTGCCATGAGATAAAAAAGTTTAAAATTGCTGCAGTAGATAACATATTTAATATATTTATGCCAACATATTTTAACAATTACCATGCTCCCAGTTTCTCGCCCTAGACTCCCTCAGTTTAGGTTTGCTTCTTTTTCTTGCTGCACATACACTGTAGTCGTTCTCTTAGAGAGGATCTAAAGCATTGCTTATCCAGTCTTCCAATCAGGGAAGGCCTTAAATCTATAGGAGGTAGAATATTTGCAACAAGTGGGTTCTATCTGGTTAGGATGAGTTTGATATTTTTTAAAAGTCTGTAAAGAAAAATGACAACTTTTACATTGAAATTATATTTTTCTGTCCATTTTTTAAAAATAGACATTTTTGGCCCTGGCCTAGTAGTTCAGGTGGTTAGAGCATCATTCTGATAGGTCAAGGTTGCAGATTCTATCCCCAATCATGACACATACAAGGATCAACCAATGAACGTATAAATCAGTGGAACGACAAATTGATGTCTTTCTCTCTCTCTCCCTCTCTCTCTCTCTCTCTCTCTCTCCCTCCTTCTTCTCTTTCTCTAAAAATCAGTAAATTTTTAAAAACAGACATTTGTGTTTCTTTCACACAAAAAGAAAAAAAGGAAATAAAGAGTAGAGTCAGAATTCATCATGTTGTATTTTCAGCTGCTTTTACTCCTTTGTCTCTGTGTTCTGAGATATGTATTTTTTAGTAGACATTTTAAAAAGATATAACATGTTTAGTTAAGTGTGCTAATTTAATTGTCCAGCACAATGAAATTTTATATGCATATACTTAACTACTCATTATTCAGATTAATATATTAATTTCCCAGTAATCAAGAAGGCTTGTTTTTGCCCCTTTCTAGTCTATTGTAAGGCAATTGTTATCATCATAGATTAGTGTTGCCTGTTCTTAATCATACAGCATGGATTTTGTTGCATACTATTGCGTTGGCCAAAAAGTTCATTTGGTTTTTCCGTACAATGCCTCTACTAGAGCTTAGCTGTCTTTAACTTCACTCAAAACACATTTTTTTTCAAAACAGTTTTTTAGATTGTATTGTGACCAGTGGTATATCGGCACGCATTTAAAAACAAAACTTATCAAAATTGGTGAATTTTTGTGTAACCATTTTAATATTGAAGATGAAAGAAATAAGCAACATTTTTGACATATTATGCTTTATTGTTTCACAAAAGGTACAAATGCAACTGAAATTAAAAAAAAGATTTGTGCAGGGTATGGAGAAAATGCTGTAACTGATCAAATGTGTCAAAAGCGGTTTGTGAAGTTTGTGCCGGAGAATTCTCACTGGACGATGCTCTATGGTCAGGTAGACCAGTTGAAGTTGATAGTGATCAAATCGAGACATGACTTGAGAACAATCAATGTTATGCCACATGGGAAATAGCCCACACACTCAAAATATCCAAATCAATAAAGTTCTTGGGGAAAATGAAAAAATGTGCCATTTATTTTAAGGAAAAAGCCTAATGGACTTTTTGGCCAACCTAGTGTTATCTTTTTAATACCCACCGTGTTGTTCCATGCAGGCAGGTGTCACCTCTCATAGCTGTGTAGTATTCAATTGTATGACCATACCACGGTTTATCCATTTTCTTAATGATGAACATTTCCAGTTTTTTACTAGTATGAATACAGTTGTTATGAATATTCTTATAATGCATTTTTTGTGGTCATATACACTTGTTTCTCCAGGGTACATACCTAGGGGCACAGTTGCTGGGTCATAGGAAAACTGCCAGTTTTCCAAAGTGACTGTACTGACCTATACTCCCGTCTGCAGGACATGAAAATGACAGTGCTACACATCTGCATCAAACCTTGGTATTATCAATCTCTTTAATCTTCGCCATTTTGGTGGTGGTATAGTGGTATATCTCTGTGTGGTTTTAATTAGCCTTTACAAAACACATAATAAGGTTAAACACATTTTCATTTGCTTAGTGGCATTTTGGGGTATCCTCCTTTGCTTCTTTTGGCCATTTTAAAATTAGTATGTCTTTTTCTCATTGATTTGTAGACTTTTAATTTATATTTGGGGTTTGAATCCTTTAGTGGATGTGTGTGTTGCCAATTTCTCTTAGCTTGTGACTTGCCCATTACTCCTAATAGTGTTCTTTAATGAATAGAAGCTCTTATTTTCATTGGTCTGACTTAACCAATACTTTCTTTAAAGGTTATCACTTTTGTGTCCCATTGAAAAACTTTGCCTAACTCACGTTTGTGAAGCTATTCTCCTCTGTGTTCTGTTAGCTTCATTGTTCTTTCACAGTTGGGCCCTGTTGCATCT
The DNA here is from genome assembly GCA_007922815.1 of Macrotus californicus. NCBI lineage: Eukaryota > Metazoa > Chordata > Mammalia > Chiroptera > Phyllostomidae > Macrotus > Macrotus californicus. The sequence goes on from VMDR010009279.1 coordinate 32,687, forward strand.
CAATCACCTGCTGAGTATAGTGGGAAGGAGTGGTCACCATCTTATTTAAATTTTCTTTTATATTTGTTTGTAAACTAGCAATGTTAAATGTTTGGAGCAGGAGTGCTTTTATAGCATGACACTGTAGCTCAATCTTTGCTGAAAGTTCACTGTAGTGCTTTTTAAGAATAGTCTTGTACCCCATTAAAGATTGCGTGGTCTTTAATTAGATTTTAAAACAGCATCACCATTAGCCTCAGGCAAGAGGAGCCCCTACTCTGTGACCCACGGTTTAGAGATTTACCCACGTCAAAAACACTCAAAGGCAGCGTGGGGGTGGTAGGAGGAGGAGGGTCACCACTGTCACTTGTCACTTGGTGTGAGCGCCAGACAGGGCAACCCAGTAAACCTAGACATTCACCCTTCTAGCTAACAGGATCAAGCCCCAGGGAGACTGCCTTCCTCCCATCTCTTGTCCTAGTTCCTCAAACAGAAAGTGCCGGATTCAGAATACTGAGAAGTTTTGCATGTGAGAGAGGCACAATTTGGGAGCACAGGAAGGATTTGAGTGGCAGGAATGCTTAGGTAAGAGAAAAGACAAATTAATTAACTTGTCAAATCCTTCTTCTTAGCATGAATGCAAAAGATTCTTGCATAACAAAGTATTGTTTCCCAGAGTGCCGAGCAGCCCTTTTCTTGCTTCTCTTTGTGTTCCAATTCATGCTTCTGAAGATGCTCATAAATTAGCACAGTCGTCACTGACACCGCACAGTGTCTGAGGAATGTTTCATAATATTAAACAATTTATTTTACCCTTAAATTTACATGTGTATAGATCTAAACATTGCATATGGGAAGTTCGACATCAGTTTTTTCTTTGGCAAATAGATGAACATTGAATGCAAAAACCGAGAACATTTTTTTTAATTACTTTAAAAGACATTGAATTTTTTAAAAATAATAAGCTATTCAGCTCACTTTAATGTCTTTAAAAATTTGATAGTGATTAATTATAACTTCATTTTGCCTTTTAGTTTTGATAGGCCCTTTATGATATATTTTTTTTAATTACTTTATTGTTGTTCAATTACAGTTTAAATTTTCTCCCCATCACTCTCCCCCCACCCCAGCTAATCCCACCCCCCTCCCCCACTTCCACCCTCCCCCTTGGTTATGTCCATGTGTCCTCCATAGTGGTCCCTGAAATCCCTTCCCCCCACTATTCCCTCCCCGTTCCCCTCTGGCCATTGTTAGATTG
>VMDR010009280.1:0-33914 GCA_007922815.1 Macrotus californicus
AGCCTGTTTGAAAATGTAAACATTACACATAGAATGTGATCAAAACAATTCTGAAAACACAGTCACAACCTCAGACAATTCCATTATTAAATGACCATTTAATAAATAAGCATTCCGCTCACTTGTTAGGAAACTTTTTTAAAAAATTAAGTCAAAGAAAAAGGGAATTTGGGGGATAAAAGTTAAAAACAATGAAACACAAAATGAAAAATATTATAATTAATTCATCTAACAGTTGAATCTTTGTGAGTTAAAAAACAAACAAGCACATAAAAAAGGCAATGAATTAGACAAATCTCTGGCAGTTATAATTTGAAAAGAAGAAAAACACAGAATTAATCAATTTGTGTAATAACGAGTAGTAATGAGGTAATAATGGGTGGTCATACGTAGTAATGAGGAAGTGCTTGTCATCACAACCCAAAGGAGACCATAGGCTTACTGGAGAATTCACACTCTCTGAGCAGGGAATAAACATTGATTTCGTATATCAGGAAAGAAGTCAGTATATGAATCAAAATTCTTTAAAGTGTGCCCACTCTTTGACCCAGAAATTTGTTTCTAGTAATATAGTTTGATAGATTATTTAGAAGTGAACTCTAAATTATTGTAGAGGTGAACATAAACTTTTGTAACAGAGAGTTTATGGTTGCATTGTCTACCAGAACAAAACATTAGACATTTCATACAAGTTCAATAAGAGACGTTTAAGTACAAGATGGTGTATTTTTTCAGTGAAATACCATGTGACCATGAAAAGGTTGTAGAATATTTGACGTATTTATTTCACTTTGGGAAGTGAAAAAGGCAACCTTCAGAATCTCAGCCCAGGCTCTTTGGGTGAGTTACATAATTTATCTGTGTCAAGTCAGCAGTGGACGAGATATTGGGCATATATTTGCCCTCACACACAGGGCCACGCTGAGAGCCAGTAGTGTGTAAAGTGGCTGTCCTGAGCCTGGCACGTGGACGTCACCCATCTGATGTTCCACCCTTTCGGTCTGCTCCTGGTTCGTGTTCAGGAGAGCCCCAGTTGTGCTCTAGTACACACCGGCATTTTTGTGTAAGTACACAGTGCGGGGAAACGTGGTTCCTGAGGTGATGAGGAAATGGCAATGTGATTGTGTGGTAGTGTGTGTGTGTGTGTGTGTGGGAACCTCTTACCTACTGCTCTCTCTCAACAGGTGCTCAACACTGATGTCTTGCTGATCATCAGAGAAGAGCAGCGACGGGAAAACTAGAGGACATCCTGAGGTTCTGGCCAGCATTCCCTACTAAGTCTGGTCATGAGCCAAGCTCTCCCCAGCTCAGCTCTACTCATGAGTCTCGTTGAGATCTACAGCATGCATTCAGCAAGAGAACCCCTGGGGCAACCTGCTGAGAGCTGGCAGTGTCCATCAGAGGACAAAACGCCCTTTATGATGGTTTTCATTGAAATCGGTGTGTTTTATGACAGCTTTTACAAAATTCTTGGAGTATAAAGTTCAAGTTGATGTTAATGTTTATAATGTAGTATGTTGAGTTGTAACTGGACTTAGTCTGGCTGGAAGGAATAGTTTCACTGGAATATTCAGAATAGGAGCCTGCTTCTCACACTTCTTTTTTGTGTTTTTTTGCCTTGACACGGTCAAAGTAATGGAGGCCTATTATGTACTGTATGTCCGGTTGAGGTCCCAATGGGAAGCTCTGACAAGCCTTCGCAGGGTAAATTAGCATTAATGACCATCATTTATTCTTACATCAGCCCTGCACAAAATACCATCTTTGTAAAGTGTGACGCAATGACATACCTAGGTTTCTCTTCCCTTACGACTGGGATTTTTAACACCACCTTTGAAAGGACCTGCGAGAACAAGCCCATCAGGTGCGTGATTCACGGGGCCTCCTGGGCAGGATATCTTTTCCCTTCTGTCTTCAGTCTTTCTTAGAATCCCAAGCACTATTTTGGATCTATTTCAACCTTTCACTTATCTATTTTGTGTCTACAAGGTATATTTTTATTCCTAAGTCATCTGCTGTTACTTCTTCCCAATATTGAACAAGACACAGTTGTTCTAACAAAGGACTTCGGGAGTGGACTTTTTTTGGTAGCACATGTCCAGGCTTATCTCCTTTCTCTGAATTGGGAAATCATATGGTATCACCTATTAGAAGAGTCTCAGGGCTCTGGTTTATGAACGTACAATCAGGTCAGGCTACAGGACCCATGGGCGAATGTGACCTCCTTAGACAATGACGACTTTGGCAGTGTGAGAAGCAGAGTTCCAAAGACGTCCGAAAACTTCCCTGATCCCCTAAAAAAATCTCACACACACAAAAAAACTTCAATGATTTAAGTGTAAATAGATTAGACACATATGGATTCAATTTCCCACCAAGTACACATGACTTGTTAAAATCCAGGGGAAAGAGCTTGGGGCAAAATGTGTTTTTGGTTTAGAAAAACCCAAACATTGGAAAACAACAATTGGAACATTTGTCTAGCCCCCCACGCCACCGGGTCGGCCTATTCCTCACTGTCAGCTCACAGCTCATTCCAGGAAAGCAGACCAGCCTCATCGGTTCTGGTCTAGTGTGATAAAATGCTCCCGAAGAAGGAAGGCCTCTCCCAAAAAAAACTTTGAGGAAAAGCTTAGCAAGGCTCCCAAGCGGTTTTTAACACACGAGGGCATCACGTGCTCTGTCCAATCAAACCACGATGTCTTTTCTCTAACAATGAGGCTCACTTTTGCTTCCATTTTGGGGCTTTTGTTTTGTTTTGTTTTTTGCTTACTTTGTATTATTGGTCAGTACATGCAGGTCCTTGAGCAAACTTTTCTTAACAACGGTAATAAATTATTTTAAAATACGCACAGCTGTTCAAAGATGGAACATGCTCTGAAAATAAAAGTACTTTGAAATGCAATATCACATTGTTTATACTCCTTTAAGTCCTGTAGGACCACTAAGCCCGACCCATTGCTTAGAAGTGCCTTCTGAGTTCTTGTTCAAAGAGAGCGAGTGCTGGTGACTTGTGAGAGGGCACAACGGTTGTGCAGCCAGTGGAGATGGTAGGCGTTGAAGACTTGCGTGCCAAGCAGAGAGATGATTCCATTACCCCCAACACTGTGTGTGTGTGTGTGTGTGTGTGTGTGTGTGTATTGTGTTGTGTTGACAGTGAACACTGCCACAGGTAAATAAAGTCAGTTGGTAATCCAAACTACAGCCCTGGCTGGTGTGGCTCAGTGGATTGAGCACCAGCCTGTGAACTGAAAGGTCTCTGGTTCAATTCCCAGTCAGGGCACATGCCTGGGTTGGAGACCTGGTCCCTGGTTGGTGCTGTGTGAGAGGCAGCCAACTGATGTTTCTCTCTCACACTGATATTCCTCTCCCTCTCTTTCTCCTTCCCTTCCCCCTCTCTCTGAAAATAAATGAATACAATCTTTTAAAAGAAATCCCGGGTATATGTTAGTCAATGATACAGCATCCTCATACTAAATTATTTTATCAGAACTGCTCACCAGGGAGTTCATCATGATGGTGGCAGTTCTGAACACCTACTTTTTTACCACAGTGGTACTCCTCTTCAGCAAAACGCTCCCACGTAGATATTTTAGCCCCATTGTCTGGATGAGAAAACTGAGAGTCAGTCTATAAATGACTCGACAAAGGTCACATACTTATAATACTTGGATCCACATCTGGGTGATCACAAATCCATTGTTCCAAGCGCCCCCCTCAGCCCTTTGGTTAAGAAGGTTAGGAGGGCCTGCCGGGTGGCTCACTTGTCCAGATACACCAAGGTTGTGGGTTCAGTCCCCCCCTCACAGCATATGCAAGAATCAACCAATGAATACATAAAGAAGTGGAACAACAAATCAACGTCTCTCTCTCAAATCAATACATAAAAGATTTTAAAAGGATCAGGAGGAACAGTGTATCCACGATAGCAGTAATAACAGTAGAAGGGCAGCTAACAGTTATTTTGATATGAGAAGGTATTATGGTATGAGAAGCACCATTTTGAGTCCCTTATGAAACAGCCTTTAGAGCAACCACACTTACTGAGTGATTACAGTGTGACAGACTGTTTTAACCTCTAGTGGGTTTAATGTGCTGCATGCTTTACGTGCATCAGCTACTTTGACTTTCGCATGCTGGAAATACTACGTGTTGGCAAAGAAAACTGGCTGGTTCACTTTCCCAGCATGCAAGTGGCAGAGCCAGGATTCAAGGGCAGGGAGGATGGTCTGGAATATCAGGCTTACACCCTCTGTGTCTTACTGTCTCTCCTAAACAAGCTGCTGGAGAAGGAAGACGCTCATGCCTAAAGATCTGGTTAAGTTGAACTTTCAGGAAGAGGCAATATTGGCAAAGACCCGAGTCTTCCTCTGAGTTGAGTGGTATGAAAAGGATCAGAGGTGAAGTCCTTTCACACGCACCCTCCTCAAGGTCTGAGGGGAGGGGAAATAGCCGTCTCTCCCAGTGGCTCAGTCTTAAGAGAGAGCAAATGTCTGGCCCCCAAACTCTCATCACGGCACCTCTAGTATCTAACTGACCCTTTAGGATCTAACTGACTCAGATATCTTTGGTCCAGGGAAATCCCATTGATCAGCTTCGTCCTGGCATCTCAAACGACCGATGGCAAGAGTCATGCATGGGGTTGTCCCCAGACCAACCAGGTCTGCTCCTGGTTCTGGGGGTGGACAGCTTCTGGGAGGCCTATGAGCTCTGGGAAGGGAGGTGGATAGCAGTCCAACGCGGGGGTTCTTGAGGCAGGAGAACGAGGTGAGGTGGCTGTGGGGCGGAGTATACCCTGAGCCTCGCGGGAAGCGGGGAGGGGAGGAGGGCAAACCAAGAGGAGCACGCGGCTTAGCAGCCTCCCAGACCGATGAATCCGGCCAGCGGCGGACAGGAGTGGAGAGCTGTGCACTGCCAGGCGCTGCTGCGATCTCATGGAGCAAGTCCATGAGCTGGGTCCTGCTCTCGGCAAAGGCTGAAAAGAGTTGCTTCGAGATGTGATACTCAGTGCTCCTGTTAGGGTACTAGAATGGGATTTTTAAGAGGTTCTGGGCGAGTTGTTTTTGCATAGTCACATGCATTCTGACAGCAGCCACTAGAGGGCTCCTGAGGACACCTTTGCGAGCTGCAGCTCAGAGCTGCCCGAGCGGATTGGAGGGCCAGCGGTCACTGGCCACCTTGCAGGTGCAGCCACGGAGACGGAAAAGCTGGTGGAGTCCCTGCAATGTATGTATTAGTCACCGGTGAGAATGACGCTGGGGGCAGTCATAGCTGTGCCGTCCAGCTAACGTAGCCACCAGCCTCACGTGGTTAGTGAGCACTTGAAATGTGACTCCTTCCGAAGGAAATGAGCTCCAATTGCAAAATACAAATCGACTCTATATGAGAGAAAAGAATATAAAATATGTCGGTATCGAGATATTTTATATTGATTACATGTTGAAATGATAGTATCTTGAATGTTATGGGTTAAATAAGATTGAAATAAATACCACCTGTTTCTTATTTCTTATTTAAAAATAAAGAAACTTGCACACATTTGTGCTCTCATTATAAATCTATTGGTCATGCTGAGCTCAGCCTTTAAGGAGAGCGACTAGGTGGGGGACTGCCGGGCAGGGCAAGGGTCAGATCCACTGAAGAACTTGGGAGGAGGCCTGAGCCAATTTGCAGACCCTCCCCTAATGTTTCCGTCCCGGGGTGAGGAGATTCCACGGCAGAAGCTTCCTAAGAGTTTGATGATGACGATGGTGAAAACAACTCTCCCGTAAGGACATGGCCCAGCCTCTACCAGGGGCCACGCTCATTTCGCTAGGTACCGCTGAAGAGCAGCCACCTCAGCGGGATGTGCACGCTGCCACCCTCTTTTCTGGGTTCCCATCTCCGCAGCTCACTTCCCTCACACCCAAAGCCTCGCGCCCGATGAACCTGTCGAAATGGAACCATTAAAAACTCTGTGTCAGATTAAACTCAACACCCAGCCTTTTAAGTGTATCCCACGGTTGGCCCAGAGCTTCTGTGTGACTCAGAACAGATGACTAATGTCAAACCTGGATACGGGGGAACAAAAACAAGTGCTGTGCACATGCATTAATCTTCTTTTTTTTTTTATGGAATAGAAGTACGCGACCACTGAACACGTAGAGACTGGGGAAGTGAGCTTTCAGGAAAACTGCTGTTGTGTGACCTGTCTCTGGAGAGGCGCACGCGTCCGACCTTCTGTTAACAGCGCTTGTCACTGCTTGGCACCTGTCAGGCAGATAAGTATGCTGTGCGCCACCTCCTTCTTCAAAGTGACATGGTGGAAATCTCCCAGCTCCTTCCTCTTTCAGAAAGAGGTTCATGGCTTTTCAATACTTTTTATGTAACTGAAGACAGATGACTAATATAAACTGTTAACACAGAGGCTTCCCGCAAGGCTTGGCCATGGCCAAGGTGAAGAATCAAAGCAACCAGAAATGAAAGCAATCATGTGAAATAATGAATAAAATGGAGACTCTTCATTCTAATCCCTAGGACATTGAGCTGAGCGCTTGTTAGACTCTCAAAGTGGCAGAAGCTGTGAGTGTCGATACCCTGGGTTCTGCTTCGTTTCCTGGGGCCGTCTGAGCGTGTCTCTCCCCCATCTCAGCACCTGACCTCCACGAGAGCGTCCACTTCGGACCTCAGAGGCACTGCCCAAGCCACCCCAGGGCACGTTTTCCCTCTGCCTCTCCCCCTAACCCTTTCCACGATGAGAAACCAAGCTTCTCCCCCTGCCCACAAGAGATCAGGAAGCTTTTAACTCCGTATTTATCACTGGTGATGAAACTGTAAATACCTATTTCACATTAAGAAAGGTGGGGCTGGCACCTGACAATGAAGGAGGTTCATTCTAGGACATACAACAGAACTGGGTGCATCTTTCAGCAGTAGCTTCAAGGGGTGACTTTAAAAAGACCCACACCCTTTTTGTGTTTTTTGCATTCAATTCCCCTAACTTCCCCCAATATAGGGGAGACAAATGGTGACAGCTGTTGACTTGACTTGGGGTGGTGAACACACAACGCAGGGTGCAGATGATGTGCAGTAGAATCGTGCACCAGATGCCTGTATAATTTTGTTAACCAGTGTCACCCCAACAAATTCAATGAAAAAAGAGAAAGAAACGCACAATGAGATATCAAAAAATTTGTTTTTCCATGCACAGTCCCCACCGCTACCACTCTATAGGGGGCATCCCCATCTGAACATGCAAATTTCAACACAAATTTCAACACACCTGATAAAACGCAGGCCCATTACTGAGGCAAGTCAATTCTATTCCGTAGCATTGCACTCCTTTTGGCCTGAACTGTATTTCATTTCTTTCAAAACAAAAGTAAAGCTTATTTTGCCTTTTGTTTAAGATTGTCCAGACAACCTTGCAGACCTACTGAGGTGATGGCACACCTTATTGTGCACCCACTGTTCAACCCCAATGCAATTCATGGACACACCGTGAGCTTACAAACTCAAAGGGCTGGGGAGGGTTAATTCAAAGGGCATAAGATGCAGTGAAGGTTAACGTATAAAATATGACTTTTGATCTTGTTCAGATACTAAATATTCTTTTTTCAGTCGCTATTCAGTGTCTACTCCACCCAAGACCCTGTAGTAGAAACTGTGAGAGACACAAGGGTCAAAGGGTCAAAATAGGATTGCCGCCTTCAGGACGCAGTTAGGGCAGGGGAAGAAGTAAACCTGGACACAGGGGTCTAAGAACCTCCTTAGTGTGTAAGCCCCCAGCGAGGACATCAGTAGTCATTTAAAATTATGGCCCACTATTTCCACTTTCAATGTGGAAGCCATATTTACGACTAATTAAAAAGCTCCTAAAAATGCAAAAAAAAATGTAATTACTCAGACAAAACTCAAGAACATGTCTCGCCACGAGCTGTCTGTGTTTCTTTTGTGCCCAATATTTTGTGCCTGTGGGGGGGGGGCGAGGGAGGGGGCAGTTTGTCCAAGCTGCAGGTGCTGCGAGGGGGCAGCTCTGGAGGACAGGGGAGTGGCAGGGAAGGAGCCGAAGTTGAGACTGGAGACAGCTGGGGAGGACCAGCCTGAATACTGAGCAGGGAGAGCAATGGCGGGAAAGTAGCGTGTGTAAGATGGAAGCTTTGGCTCCATCAGAAGCCCAGGTGGGGCCATTAAGAAGGACACAGAGTGTGACACAATGCAGGGCACTGCTTCCAGAGCGACGTGTTGGTGTCAACTATATAGAACGAGAGCACCTGAAGCTTTTGGTCAAACCCTTCCAACTGCCTTCCTGTCGATAGCTCATGTTCTAGAGCAGGTATGTGGCCCCTTTGCTTTTTGTCTCCACACTGTGCATTTCCACGGGGACTTAACATTTCAATAAGTGGACGCATCTCTCTTCATTTAGAGACTGTTCTCACATCTGTGATTCTAGCTCCTAAGAATCATCTGATATCTTTTGAATTGGGTTTTAGTTTTACACTTAGGCACAAAATTCCCTGCTTTTCAGGCCATTTTATTTATTATCATGCATAGAGTGATTTATTTGAAAATCCTGGGATCTTTCAAGTAAAAAAGCCCAAAGGCCTGAGAGGTAGTTAATAAGAATGGCAGTTCTGGTTCTTGCTATGGTTAACATGAATATCATCACTGATGGTACTGTTGGGAATGTGGAGTCTGAGAAGGAAGATACCTACCAAAAAGAGCGCTTGGGTGGCCAACTGGGTGCAAATTTGAAAAAACACACACAACAAAACAGAGCCTAGCAGCCGTTTCTAACTACAAGCTGCAGGCTTCAGGGAGAAGCCCACCCTAAGCTGCCCATTTCCCAGGGTTTCTGTCTGCTAAGTCAGCCCTTCTAAAGGAGTTCCTGGCATCCTATGTCAACCGAGAGGACTGAGCCTTTCCTTTTCCAATCAGAGCCGTGCAGCTTTATCCTCTTCACCAACCAATCAGAATGGCTCCATTCGGAGCAATCAGGACTGTTTTTTTTTTTTTTTTGGGACCAATCAAACTGCAAGGATTTGGAGTCCTTATTTGCATGAAGACAGACCAGTCAGGATCCAGGGGCAGGAGCTTCTATCTCTATGTCAGCTCCTTTCGAGCTTGGAGAGCGCCCTCTCCCTTTCCATCAAAGACCTGATCCTGCGTCTCTCTGGCTGGAGCCCGAACACCGAAGGCCTCCTGCTGGGGCAGAGAAGAGTGAAGCCAAGTGGAGCCGACCAGGGAGTGAGGAGCTGCATAGCCAGAGAGGCCGCTTCGCAGCTGTGCTGTTCTCACAGCCTGAGCCCTCCGCACTGAATAAAGTCCCCTTCCTCACCACACTCTGAATAGGGGATTCCTCTGCCATTGAATCGGCGCGGGTTGACAGTGACAACAGGGCGGTGCTAAAAAGCAGTGAGGGGACAAGGAGGTCTCACCACGGGAGTCCTTTTGCTTCGGCAGAAAGACAATATCAGGGTCTTAAAAGGGGACCTGGGGTATTTTAAACATAGAGACTCTCCTTCAAAATCTAAAGTAGTGCTTTTGACCACAGTGGAGATTTCGTACAGTGAATAAAAATTAAAAACCACGAATGCATCTGAAAGTCCACTTTACCAAATTTTCCTGACTGACAAATTACAGCCTGCACTGGGCTCCTGTGACAACTGTTAATGGAATATGGAAGGCTAAAGGCTGTTGTCTGGTTGGCTGGTGGCTGGCCTTTGCTAGGAAAGACAGCACAGTAAACAGGAAGTCATCTCCGTGGCAACAGGCCATCCAACTTAACTTTTTAACACTTAGAGAGGTAATTACTTTATTTTTTATTTCCATTTTTATAATTTTCACAGTTTATAATAGCAGTGAAGACCTTTGGGTCAGGCATTTTCTGGCTGCTAATAACAGGCTGATTTAAGGCCACCGATGCTTGAACATTGTCCAATTTTTTTTTTAAATGAAAAGAGAGCTGTGATTTTCTTTTCCTTCCTGAAGACTGTAGCATAAATAAATGACAGAATTTTATGTTCAGACGCACGGTATTTTGATTTCCTGCAGATGATAACATCGGGGAGGGGACTGATAACTGCTGGTGGAGGATGTGGATGGGGGGGTGCTTGGGTGGATCTCTCTTGGATGACATGTCGGAAGATAATTCAGGGGACTGAGAGAAAAGACTGAGGAGCTCAGGGAAGAACTGGGAACGTGAAGATGGACAGCCCCAGAGAGCAGGGAATGTTCTTTTGGAGACAGCGTTCCCTCCTCGGTTCCTGAGTTCAGTCAGCTCAGTGCAGGAGTCAGAGTCCTGGGCAGCTTCCTGGCCTTGGCCCACCCAGGAAAATTTGTCTTCCTCCTAGGAAGGAACCTCAGTGAACTGCGCACAAGAAAATCTCAAGGCATGGGTTGTCTTGGGACAAGATGGGAAGATAGGGTGAAGCCATTACCTTAGGCAATAAAACGTCATCTTAGGTAGCCAGCCACTCTCTGCAGGAGAGGCAGGGCCCAGACAAAGGGCCCACTTCATGCCTCCACAGGCTGCGGGCAGTTTTTAACCTGGATGGAAGGGCCCCACCTGCCCCACTCCTGGTCTCTGAAGGAAAAAGGAAAAGACAGAAGAACTCAGCAGCAGTCAGCTCTTCCTGCCCACACACAATCTTTTGACCATTCACGTGAGTGCATCAAAGTTGGCAAAGAATCTGGATAAAAATCTCTCACAGCAGCACCTTTTGCGGCCAGAGCCCTGGGGAGAGACAAAGAGAAAAGAGAAACGAGGGGGCCAGGCCCTGCCACCTGCCCAATATGCTCACAATCCCCAAATCAAACCCCAGTAGGCTCCACAACGAAGAGCGGCGCCCCCGTACAGGAGGAAGGGAAGGCAGATGCCCGAGGGGAGGGGGGAAATCCACAGAGAGGGGAGGTGCCTGAGCCCAGGCTCGGAAAACCAGAATCCCAGAGAGGCCAGCAGAGTTCATTCTTCCTTGATAAACACTGCTTTTGTGATGGCCGTGCAGTCTGAAATAAAATGATTTTCAAGGTTTCTCTTTAAAAACCCATCCATTCATTTTGCGTGTTTTCTTTTTCTTTTCTTTTAAAAATTAAATGGATTGGGGGCAACATTGGTTAACAACATCACATAAATGTCAGGTGTAGAACATGATAACAGAACCTCCGTTGACGCAGGTTTTTGAGATATATTATTAGCGCACAGACCCCACCCCTGTTGAAAACGGCACAGAATGTCAGGAGCTGCATGACAGAGCAAGGACAGGGGCTTTCCTTCAGAGCGTTCGAGAGGATTCCTCCTGGACTCCTCTGGCAGGAATTTTGTGATCATCACACTCATCAGCCACGTTGACACAAGGGTAAGGGACCACTGAAGGTCACTCTTTCTTTCCTTTCCAGTCTCTCATCACAGATTTTACTTTTTTAAAGTCTGAGATGATGGGAGCTGCCCCCTGCCTGCTGTCCCAAAGCCAGACACCTGGATCTTGAAGATGGCATTACTCCCAGAAGCCCGAATTCTTCGCCCCAGGTTAGGCTTCTCCGATTTAGAATTCTGTCATTTTTCTTCCATTTCCTCAAAGCCAGGGGCAGCTGGTGAAGGGAGTGTCCAAACTCCCTCTAAACGTTCCATATCCAAACTACCCAATAAGCACATCATTAGATTTTATCTTGCCTTTATACATTTAGCATCTTTAGAGCAGTGTTGTACTGTTCTGCATTGTCACTCAAATCCTGCCTAAATTACCCTAAATATTAACAAAGAACCCCTTCACAGAGTTGGGAAAATTGGAGGAGAAAGAGCAGTGTTATCCTGTGTCTTCCGCCTGCCGGGCACTGTGTGAGTAACAGGTATTTCTGCAGCCCACACAAGCCTGAGCGTCGCAGAGTAAGCGTGGTGCTCTCTAGTTGACTTGCAAAACAGTCTTTCTGTTAGAACTGTGCTTCTGATCAGGCTGTGAGGACACTGCTGACAACATCTCATGAAGCTTCGTCTTCTCAAGAGTGTCCCTCAGTTGTCAAGTTATGCTGGGACCTCGCCGGGCCTCTAACAGCTGCCCCGTCCTGTACTCTGATGCCGAGGGTGGATGCTTCTTTCTTGTCTGTGCTGCATGGCAGGACCAAGTTCGTTACTGTGGCTTCCGGGCAGGGACAACATTTCTCCTTTGTCTGATTGTGGATCTGGCTGATTTTCTTCAACTAGACTGAAAGTTCAGTGAGAACAGGTGCCCCACCTGCCTTGTGTTCTGACATCATCTGGTTGCCGGGCACACAGCGGGCACTGAGTACTTCTGAACGACCAGAGTGACTCCAGCTGTAGCCTGCCCTGGTCCCAGGAAATCCATCGGCTTCCCTTTCCCAGGGCAGCTTCCTATTCACACTCCCGCTGCCTTTCTGAGAAGATTCATTCTCTAACACTGAACAGGATGATCAAATAGGCTCTCTCTCTCTATCTTCCCCCTTCTCTCTCCCCACCTTTGTCTTTTGTGATATGCTACCAACCCTATAACTTTCACAGTCACCACCATCATTCCAGAATACCTCCTTTAAACCACTGGTGAATCTGCCCTCTTTTAATTTCTTAACTAAGATATTCCAACATACCTTTGCCTCGTCACATGTGTCCCATGTGCTTTGCCATGAAAAGCCACTGAGATTGAAGTAGCAGAGAGATGCAAATTAGACTTCCCTGTCTTTCTTAGGAAATGGTCCCTCTAATAATGGATGCTCTCTTTCCTAGTGTTCTGCATATCTTTAATAAGCCTCAGGCATCACTGCAGCAAGCTCAAAATGGTTTCTTTGGTTTGATGTCAGTGAATATGGATGGATTTGGTCCCCCCTTAGCTTGGAGCCTCATTTTCCATTCTCTGATGCAAGATCCATTTAGTTTTCCAAGAAGTAGACACTGAGTGCTTCCTGAAATAGTTTGGCATAGATGGGGGAGTGTTCGTGGAGGATGTGGGGTCTAGACTGAATATGGAAGGAAGGGTGGGATTTAGATGTAGTGCAATCAGGGTTGGCATCCCAGAGGGAGCCATCCCAGCAGATAGTGTTGGATGCAGTTGCTTGCTGGGAGAGGGTTGTGGGGCTTGTATTAGGTGCTCATTCCAGAAGACACTAAAAACATGACAAGGGAGTCAGAATCCCAAATGTGAGAAGTGGTCCAGAGGGCAGAGCATGTAATTAGGGTTCAAACACAAGTTGGATCTACCAGGAAAGGCCCTGAGGGTTTCCTGAGGCATTTGCTGTTGACTCAGTTCACCTGAATTGGCCTGGCTCCTCAGAGTTACTCCCTTCCCAGAGGACCTTGAAGGTTCTGCTCAATCTTATGGGAGGCAAGATACAGCAAAAATGTCAGGAAAGACCTTAAGCAGGGTGCACCTTTGGAAGGGGGATGGAGGAAATGACCTATCAGGGGAAAAGATCATACCAAAACGCACGGCTGGGTCTCGGGAATTAGGAGAAGGGTCTGGATTAGACATGGAGACCAATGGGGACTTTTCGATGCGTATAACATGCACTTATTAGATATCTACGGTGAGCCAAATGCTGAACAGAGGGAGGATCTGAAGGGATGATTAAGGAAGCTGAATAAACAGTAGGCTGGTGAAGGGGAGGGAGGGAGGTGGGCACAGGAGTAGATTTAGGGAGACAGAAAGCCTAAACCTCCCTTAGGCTCTAATCAAACCACAGCAGGAACCAGAATCTACACATTCCCTTCACATCACCAGGTACTGCATCAGGTGCTAAGGAGGTACTGATACTCAGGACAGATGCAGTCTCTACAGTCATAGAGTCCGTGGTGTGGAGCAGATCCTGGCAAACGTTGTTTTGTAAAGGGACAGATAATCAATATTTTATGGCCCCTTTTGCAATGACTGAGCTCTGCCAGTGTAACCGGGAAGTAGCTACAGACAGTATGTAGATGACTGAGCAAGTTGTGTTCCCATGAAACTTTATTTACATAACAAGGGGAGGTCCATTTGTCTTGCACGTCATAGACTGCTGAACCCTAGTCTAGAAGGGAAGTTCCTGGGTGTGTCATTGTAGTGAGCACACCTATTGTTTTGAAAGGAGTGGAGTGGTAAGAGAATAGAGAATAAGGAACCCTAAATTGCCAGGTAATCTGGAACCAAAGTTGAGGAATTTAAGCCAAAATCCAAAGGTTGAATAATGAATTAGCCAAGTTGAATGGTTATTGGGAAGTTGGAGGAGCAAAGAATATTTCCAGGAAAGGGACAGGCAAGGACGAATGCCCAGGCATGAAACAGAGGGAGCGTCGGAGACATTCAGTGTGGCTAGAAGGAAGAATGAACGAAGGAAATGGTGAGAGACGAGACTACGGATGTGGGCAAGGATGAGACTATGGATGTGTGCAAGGACCTGACTGCGGTGGGGGGAGGGGGCTTGGTAAGGCATGCTGAGAAGTTTGGACGCTGCATACATAAGACAATGGGAAGCTCTTACCAGGTTTTACATTAGAGCGGCATGACTCCATTTGTAAGTTTGAAAGCTCCCTCCACCGCAGGACGGAGTCCAGGTAGAAGTTATCAAATCGGTAGCCAGTTAAAAAGCTGAGTCCCAGTCCACACAAGAAACTGATGGCGTGAGGACTGTGGTGGTGGAGATGATGGGAATCCGCAGTTGAACTTTACAACTAGTTAGGAGGTGTCCTGGCGTAAGCAACATGCTTAAATACTGCCTCTGTGGTTTGGGAGGATGGCTCCTACCCAGCTCAGAGCCTCATTTTCGCTGTTTGCTTTCTGGACATGGGTAGAAACTTTGGTGAGAGAAGGGAAACAACTAAGAAGGGCAAGAGATATCTGTGAGAGGGGAAGTAGAGGAGCAGAGTTAAAAGGCAACTTGAGCTGAATTGGAAAATCTCCTCCAGCTTCCCTTTCTAGCACATGAGCATGTTCACCAGAAATCAAGGCTCTGCTGAGTTCAGAGTGCTTTGGGAAATGAAGGGTCTTGTTCACAGTGGTGGAACCCATGCTGGTGTTGATGAATGACTTCCCTGTATCTACTACTTCTCAGTACTTGGATGGGCTTCCTCGGAAAGTGGCAGGCAGGAGTGTACCCACTGACAGCTCAAAAGTATCAGCTGAACTGATGTGGCCTCCTGGAATGTCTCACAGGCCCTCCAGGGGTGGGCAAAACAGAGTTTATTCTTGTATTATTATTTATTAATTATTGTATTATTCATTTGTAGGGTTACCTAGTTTTGCCCACCCTTGCATACCCTCGTTGCTAAGCTCTCTCAAAGACAGCTTCACAGAGATAAAGAGAATCAGCTGTCATCTCAAAATATTTTAAAGGTCTTTGAAAGCGATCAGTGATTGCAGAAAGTCGAGAAAGTTCAGTGCTAGGCAGAGCTCGATGCCAAGCCGTTACTCCCACTTCCACTCAGTGTTGAGTTGGGTTTTATCATGATAATCAGGCAAGATTCATGGGCGGGGGAAAAACCCAACACATCTCTTTGCCTATGCAAAAAAATTATTTGAGGATCACTTTATTTGGGGAAAACAGGTACTGTTGCTAAGAGAGTGGATATGTGTTTAAAACAGGTTACAAAAGATTCCTGTTGAAAATCTCTCACACATCAAGCCTCCAGGGTGGGTAGAGACAGAAGAAGCAAGTAGAAACCAATGAATGTCTCTCTTAAGAGAAAGAATTCAATCTCAAGGGCGAGAGCTAAGGTGAACCATGCCCATCTGCCTCTTCACAAGTGCCTCCTTCTCTGTAGCCACCCTCCCTGCACTTTTAAGTCAATAGGAAACAGTCAGCAAGATCCATGGCCACTGAGTATACTAAGAGTGTGAAGGCCAAGGGCCATGACCACCTCATGAGGTGACATCACCGTCTACACTGGCAAAGTGAAGTGAAGAGGGCGGAAGCCAACTGCCTGATGCTGGCTCCCTCCAAACCTGCTCTCAAGGAGTGAGCCTTCTCTCACCCCAGCTCAGCCTCCCTATGTTTGTTCACTGGGTTGGCTGATCTTAGGTTTAAGTGCTCAGCATCAACAACTGCCTACTTGTCAGTTTTCTTTATCTTTTTAAACAACCCGAGCGAGCGATGCTATTTTGTGCAGCTGGGTGTGAACAACATGGAAAATGCTGAGCTTCCTGAAAGTCTGGAGTGGGGGAACCACCTTATTTCCACCAGGAAGACTGAGACCCACCCGTAGGCAAAGGCCCCTCCCTATCCCTCTCTGTACCCTTCACAACACCGCGAACACGGGGCCCAGTAAACACCAAATGAGAAACACACGGTGTGGTTCGTGGTCTTCCCATTGCCTAGGGGTGGTGGCTCTCAAAACATGCTCCCACACAAACCCACTCCTTAGAACGGCTTTTGGTTTGGGTTAGGTTCTGCTCAGGACAATAGCACGGCTTCAGGAGATGGAAGCTTGTTAGAAATCCAACCGTAACAGTAATTTCAGGCAGACTCCTTGCAGCTGTGACTGTCGTTCTGCCACGGGGAAAGTGTCAGCAGGACCAAGAATAGTAGAGTCTGTCAGCTCTCTGTTTTTGACGTTCTCATCTAAAATGTTAATTAAGAAGCTGCTATGCACAGAAAGAAAATAAAAGTCAAGAAAAGGAGCAAAGACAAAAGGTGCAATTATGGTAGTATGAAAATACGAAATCTGGGTTTTTTTTCTTGTATGGCACATAAGCTCCGTTGTACTTATTTCAGCTGTAAACAGGTGGTAAACAGCAAACAAATAAATAGCGATGCCTACGAAAGGAGAGGAAAATGTAGTGCATGGTTTTTGATTCTGTTTAAAATCTGTTAACAGAGTTCGTTAGTGAAATGGAGTCTGTTTTGATGAATCCACTCGTAATCGTAATGGACTTCCTTTCTCAGACTGGTTCAAGTTTCCCATGTTCTGCATTTCACAGTAGAGAGGCCTCCTCAGCAATACTTCCACGAGTCAGTAGCTCAGGTGAACCCACAGGATCTTAATTCTTTAAAATTAACTTTTTGAATGAAGATGTGATTAGGTGATTTTAACTGTTAATCAGTATGGTTGGACTCATGTAAATACTTTTGTGATAATGTCAGCATTTAAAATCTGAAGACTATTATTTCTAAGCCTAGTTTAATAAAAATTCATGTTCATTTAAGGGTTCTATGGTGGTTATAGTTTATGTTTTAGGTAAATTCTCTCCAGCATAATGAAGCTCCCAGAAAGCATTTGAAAATGTACTTATTTATTAAGCAAACAATGCTCTCACGCATAGGGCCCGAGCTCTCTTTGCGTGGGAAGGAGGTACTGTCTGAAATAGCAAAGCCTGAATGGAATTAAAATTCGGCCTTCAACCTTTGCTGAAAGGATGGAATTTCAATTATCTTAAGAATGTGTCCTTAAGATAACTGAAGTGAGTACAAGAAAAATAGAGATAGAGAGAAAGGAAATTATACTGAACCAGAGAAATCAATGAATCTATAGAACTTGTTGATCAACACATGTATAGGTGCTATAAAAAAATTTAAAAAGAAAGGTTAAAAATGGTCTACTTATTCTCAAAATCTAGTTGGAGATCTAGGAATAATACATTGAAAGAGTGGTAACCCATTCAAGAGAGCCCTCGATCATGTCCCACATATTGTAGGCATTAGAGAAATCCAGGAGAGACCCGGTCAATAAAGGCTTGGCAAGACAGGGGAAGGGTCACAGGGAAATGAAATATGAAGTGAGCGTTTTGAAGGACTTGGGTAGGAAAAGAAGCGGTGGTGGGTTTTGCTTGCTTTGTAGGGAGCCAGCCTTCGGTAAAAAAGGGCAGTGAGGACAATGTATTATGGGAACGTGGAAGGGGCTGGCCTGCTTTGACCACAGAGGAAGTAAAGCTAGAAGAGATGGTGGAGACATAGGGTGGAGGCCTTAGCAGTCACTTCATAAATTATATAAATATCTCACCATTGTGCTGTACACCTGAAACTAACATAACATCAAATATCAACTGTAATTAAAACATAAAAAATTCAATTAAAAATAAATATTTTAATTAAAACAAATTTTTTTTGATACAGCCTGTTCTATATGCAGAATAAGGGAATAGCGTTTAGGGACGATCCATTTGGTGATGGCCCCAGAATGGATGGGTAGATGCGCTGGGGTTTCCAGGGTGGGAGGGCCACTGAATCAGAGACACCTGGAGCAATCTGCTGCTGGGAGCCACCTGGGCCATAACGGCCTGGACCGAAGCAGAGTGGTTGGTTCACTCCGCTCAGGTCATGTTGTGGGCGTATGCGTTGTCTTGGCAAATTTAGCCTAGAAAAGCACAGATAAACAATCTTGTAAGTATCCTTTTCTTGGCCTCTATTCCCAAACCACCATCAAGTACTGGCTACCCTCTCCTCTGCTGTACTTCGGCGAATGGACATCTACTTGGGCATAAACCTCTCCTCTGTAGGCAGAGCACAGCCCACCGCAGGAGGACGATGACTGGGGCCTGTGGCCACCTCACCTCCCCCAGGTCCGCGCAGGAGTGTCCTCCCGCTCCCTCCCCAAGACCCAGTGTGAGGGTAGAAGTGGCTGCTTTTATCAATATTAGTATCAGCTGCTTTGAAGAGGCCACAGTGCTTTTGGGCAAGTTGACTATGGATTTATTGGGGGCGCCCTTATTGTCTCAAACACATGGAGGTAAAACTTTTTCATGTTGCACGCCTACCAATAAAATACCACTTTAGCATCTTCCTCAATGTAGGTATGTTTATTTATAATTCTGTATTTTCTTATGTGGCTAGTCATATTTATTGGGAATAAAACGAATAAATATGCTTTAAAATGTTCTGAATTTTGATCTGTTGCCCTGCGATGCAAGGTTTGGAACTTCAGGCCGTAAGTGGGGTTTATTCACACAAGGGGTGTAAACCTCTCCGGGTGGGAGCAGTTCTAGGTGGGGACCCTGCATGGAAGCTGCTGCTGCTAAATCATGACCTGCTTCCTATCCATCCCCTCCAGGAATTATAGGCAAGTCTCAGTTGAATGTGGCTAGTAATTTTCCATGTTCCCTGAAGTCAATCTGCTGTTCTCTCAACTACTCAAAACGTGTTGTTACCTTTTAACCTGTTTAATAAATGGGTGGAAAAACCGCCGACACTCTTCTTTTGGAAGATTTTTAGATATGCTAGAAAGAGTTTCCAGGCTTCTTAAATGTATACATTATGAGTTTTTAAGGCAAAACACAGGGCTTCTGGCCCTAAAATAATAGAAACATTTCCAGACATTTGTTTCCATAGTGTTCTCTCTACAGCCAGTGTTTCCTTTGACAAGCAGGTGTTTTGTTTTTTTTTCCTTTGTTTTTGGATTTAAAAAGAAATTCAATTACAGTATACATTCACTATCGTCCTGTATTAGTTTCAGATGTGCAGCAAAGTGGTTAGGAAATCATGCACTTTACAGAGTGATACCCTGATGCTTCCAGTACCCACCTGGCCCCGTACATAGGTATGACGCTATTATTGACTGCATTCCCTGTGCTGTAATATCCATCTCTGCGACTGTTCTGTAACTACCAATTTATACTACTTAATCTCCGTACCTGTTAGCCCTGCCCCCTCCTTCTCCCCTCTGACAGCTGTCTGTCTGTTCTCTGTGCCTGTGAGGCGGTTTCTGTTTTATTTATTTTGTTCTTTAGATTCCACAGACAAGTGAAGTCATATTGTATTTGTTTTTCTCTGTCTGACATTTCACTTAGCACAATACCCTCTAGGTCCATCCACACTGTCGCAAATGGTAAGATTTCCTTCTTTTTATGGTCGAGTAGTATTCCATTGTGTGAATGGACCACAGCTTTTTTATCCACTCATCTACTGACAGGCACTTGGGTTGCTTCCAGATCTTGGTGATTGTAAATAATGCTGCAATGAACATAGGTGTGCTTATGTACTTTAGAATTAGGACTTCAGGTTTCTTTGGATATATTCCTAGAAGTACAATCTCTGGGTCATAAGGCAAATCCATTTTTAATTTTTTGAGGAAACTCTATACTGTTTTCCACAGTGGCTGCACCAACCTAAAGCAGGTGGGTTATTTTTTTTTTTCCAATTCATTGTTGTAATGTCACCTTTACAGTGAAGGGAACATTTACATTTACATCTAATAAAAGTTTGTATTAGAAGGAGAAGCTCTACAATTTTCTCACTGGTAACTTGCTCTTTCATTGTTAGAATTATATTCAATGTTATCTATATTTCATTTGTAGAAACTTTAAAGAACTTCTTGTATATTTGGGGTAGTTAGTAATTTAGTTGGAATTAAATGGTACAACCCACCTAACTACAGCATGCATCACCGACAACACATTGCAATTCACAGAGCTCAGGTAGGTCGCTGACTTGACTCCTCACCTACCTTTGATGACCTGGGATCCCTGGATGTGTGGACTGAGTGAGAGAGCTGGTGTTAATCCTTGTATCAATGTTAGTATATTTCATTTATATTTTCACAGAGGATAGTAAATAAAATATAAGTTTAAATATTTGCTCATACCCCAGTGGATTCTCTTTTGTGATACGGACTTTACTTTTTTAGAGCAGCCTTTAGTTCATTGGATTGTCTTTGTATCCATCTTGACGATTATTGTGTGAAATGAATGGTAGGAGAACAGCAAACATATGATGATGATGTCTTGTGGCCATATGTTGGAATCCACGGAGGGGCCTTACAAGAAAGACCATTAACAGTGGCATTGTAAATTTCAGCCATTTTCACTTGCCTGCATATTGCAAGATATCCAATGCACCCCAAAGCTCCGTTAAATAATTGCTGGCTCTTCCTGAGGGCGTCCTCCAAGGATTTATAGGTCATCCTTCCAAGCCTCTCCCAGGTCCTCCTTGTTGGGCCTGCTCCCCAGGCAGTCACTCAAAGGGGATGCCTTGCCACTGCCCCCACGGCTACTGTCTGGGCGAAGATGTTGGTTCTTTGCTCAGATCTCTGCATCCTGGGGCTCCCTGAAGATGCCAATGTTTGCAATGGGTTTTGGGGGGAAAACAAGTAACTAAAGACAGTAATTTGATTGAAATGATAATGTGATCCAAATGAAATATCCCTGATAATTATTTATGTCCCTTAAGAATTTTTTCTACTTTTATAATTTTTAATTTCAAAATTGCTTCAGCCAAATGTCCTTGCCCAGTACTATTTGTGACATTGAGGAGTTGGAAACATCTAAATTGCTGCCTCATTTTCACTATTATGAACTCCACAGAGTACAATAATTCTGTTGGCAGAAAATGTATTAGAAGAAAGAAAACCAGGAAAAAAGAGAAACATATCTATCCACTTATAAATTCTTTAAAAAGCAAAATAATTAACATTTGCATAAATAGCTAAGAACCTGGCTGATGATGAACCCAAATTATCACTACAGGAAGAGTATAGAATTTGAGAAATATTATTTTATTTTAAGAGATCATCAGCTCATCCTAAGATAAGTTGTTGATTTTCATCACCGCCATCTTGTTTTGAATTCAATTACTTATGATCAAACTAGTTTTTAGCTAAATTACTTGGAAGAAACATCCTTCTCCCCAGCTCTGAGTGACTTTCTGTCACTCAGGTTGTGAAGGTATACTCCTTGGGTCCTGGTCATTTACGGAGCATCCTATGAAAGTGGGTCCTCATTTCAGGATGCCAGGAAGTGTCAATCACCGCAGCCTGTTGGATGTTGTTAGCCTTTCGTTCAGGAAGCTCTTCTCAAGTGTTCTCCCTCCTCCCTCCAAACAACTCCAAGAACCTGGCAGTTTGACTGGGTTGCATCCTGGGCCAGCACTGGAAACTTGTAGGTTGAATAGCATTTTATAATTAAAGAAAAGAACCACAATTAAAAATGCACATTATATAATAGCATTTTATAATTTAAAAAACACATTCACATCCATTATTAGTTGTTTTGTTCTGCAAACACACTGGTGAGGTAGTCAGAGAAAAATTGGTTTGACCATTTTACAGAGGGGTGAAATGAACGTTAGAGCTGAAGGAAAACTTCATTATAATTAAAAATGCAATTCCCTCGTTTCCATGGTACATGAGGCAGCCCAGACAATTTCACACATTAAAAAGGAAAACAGACATTTTACCTCCTCCCTCCCACACGACGAACTCTTCCAGGGAAGCACCATATGCACGCACACGTGAAGACATATGTTAGACATGTAAATCTATTGGTATCTATTGGTATGCATTGAAATGCACTGCTAACTCGGTCAATAAAGACAAAGAGGCTAGCCTGCCGAATAGAAAAACTTAAAGTTTGAAATTAGGAGTGACAATAGCTCTCTCACCCTCGGCATCGACTCATCCCTCAATTTTGGTTTTACCATGTCTGAAATAATCCTGGGCCACCAGGGATGGCCAGTGCATCTTGTCTCTCTTAGACAAGGTAGTCCTCAAAGGTCCTTGCTTCCTGGTATCCCTGTCTTTGGCCCATTTTCTTCTCAGCTATAAGCTGGACCTAGTGACTTGCTTCTAGTGAATATGATATGGCAAAGGCAACAGAGGTCACTTCTCAGGTAAGGTTATAAAAAGACTGTGACTTCTGTCATTTTCTCTGGCTCTTCTTACTTGCTGGTTCTGGGGAAGCCAGCTGCCATGTTGTGAGTCGCCCATGGAAGAGACCCAAGTGGCAAGGAGCTGAGGGAGGCCTCCATTTCATGGTTTTTGCGGAAATAAGTTCTGCCAACAATCAGGTGGGTGAACTTGGAAGTCTTCGACATGTACAGCCCTGGCCAACACCTTGACTGCAGCCTGGGAGAGCCAGACAGCTGGGTCAATGTGCAGGGATCCCTGACCTACCGAAACGGTGAGGGAACAACCGCTGTTATGTAGGCCACTAAATTTTGGGATAACTTGTGATGAGGCCATTAGTAACTGATGCACCAGGCAAGCAGCTGTCAGAGGCAATGGTTTTCTAACATCTCCCCTTGCGATCTCTGCATTCCTCTGGGCTAAGTTGAGAGGGCAGGCAGAGGACGTGTTAGTGCCTTTCCCACCAGCCAACGAACTCAGCAGCAGACAGTGATGAGCAGAGTATCTCTAGTGTTGGAGCCTCTGGAGTCGAGCCTGCTTGAGTGTATTTCTTGGGTTTGTTTTGGTGTCAACAATGAAAAATGAATTTTATGTCAATTGTTTGTGGACATCATGGAAGATGACACACGCAGAGGAAAGAGCCCAGGACCTAAAACTGGATGGACTCGTGGAGCGCTGGCTTTAGTGGAGTTTGTCACATGCTGAGAACAAAGGCTTGCAAAAGTAGATGGAAAAAAAGTGCCGTTTTCTTTAGCTAAATTTATTTTTAAAATACCATCTTCCCAAACACAGTCTTTCCTCCACCCTCTGTCTTTGATTTTGACACTGAGAGAGAAGCTTTCAAGAGAGCAGCATAGCTCAGGCAGATGAAGCAACTCATCTGAAGGCAAAATATATAATGAACAGCGCCGGCACCTGCTGATTGTCATGGCAAATGCCTTCTGCTGTTTTTCTCATGAAACACTTTATCTTGTCTCCCCACCCCCCGTTATGATTGCAGGTATGTGAGAGTAAAAGACAGTAGAAGCACTGCCTTAGATGTGTGCAGGGCAGAGAAAAAGATGAACCAGGTGACAGGTGAACATGAGGAAGCAGGAGCACCCAGAGGGGTCCTCCCCTGGTGTGCTCAGGACTGGGTGTCGTGGTCTGCAGGGTGAAGGGACACTATCCTTCAAACCTTCCAGAGAGCTTTGAATGAGCACAGGGCACTGCCATGCACCCACACTCCTTTGCTCCTCAGTCTGAGAAGGCTGGGGCAGGGGACAACCGGGCGCTGACCCAACATGTCCCTGTTCAGTACACAGCTGACGTTCTCTTTGGCATGGCAAAAACCAAAAACAAAAAAACTGAGCTTACTAATAACTTACTACGAATTCTTATGTAACAAAGCATTAAGGCGAATATGTTTCCAATAAAAACAATGTATGAATGAATGAATAAGGAAGAAAATACAAAACTGTACGTAACCACTTTTTCTCTCTTCATTTGACTTACAATGTCCATGTCACCAGTATGTTGTAATTCTTGACAGCATTTCAAATCAGAGCGTTGGACTGAAAGCAAAAAAGTACTTGGCCCAACTTGGTAGCTCTTTTTATGCTTCAGAGTTTGCACTGTAGAGGAGCTACTGGTGAGGCCTGGGAAGCCCTGGTCACCAGCTGGGTCACAGAGAGCAGCTTGCTTTCTGTAAGGCACGCTCCTTCCTGCTATGTCTGCGTTCGTGGCAAATTCTACGACTTCTTACCATCCACCCCGCCCCCCCGCCCCAGCCCTTTCTGGTGTGAGTCATGTCCCCCTCTCGCCTGAACCCCCGAAACAGCCTCCTGCCCAGCCTGCCTGTTCATCCTCACCCCTTCCAATCCATTCCTTTCCACACAGCTGTCAGGACACATTTACAGAAGTGAATTCACAACATCACTCCCTACTTACAACGCCCACAGCTGTCCCCTGCCCACCTTTCCCCCTTCGTTTCTTGTTACCTGATGTCTGTCCACCATGCACCTGACAGTCTGGCCTTTCATCAGTTCTTAGGCCAGCCTTTCTCTTCCTACCTGCCTAGAGTGTGCACCACTCAGTCCGGCTCCCAACTCACTCCAAGGTTGGGCTGTTACAAATATTAGCTGGAAGTCAACAAATAAATCCAAATTCTAATTTACTCCTTGTCATATGTCAACTTAAACGTTAGGCCCCAAGAGAAGCTTTCCCGATCATTTTAACTACCCATTTTTATTTTCTCCTTAGCACTTACCACCATTGTGATTATGTTCCTTTTGTTCTTGTTCACTTGCTTATCGTGTGTCTTTTCCATCAGAGTTTAAACTTCCTGGGGGCAACTGCTCCTGTCTCCTTTAGCATTATACTCCCAGAGCTCAGCACGGCACAGTGCCTAGGGCATAGCTGGTTTAAAACAAAGATTTATTGAAGAAAATGAAAAAAATTAATGAACCCAACTTCGATCATGTTTATCCCTTACTTGAAGTCTTCCAAAGGCTATCGTGGCCTGTTGGAGAGCTACTAGGCTCTGCGTGTCACATCCATGTGGCTCCTCCTTTCTTCTCAAGCCTGCAAAAATGACTTGCTTTTCAAATTAAGCCATATTCTTATTTGCCTCCATTTTTAGCACACAAAATGTTTGCCTAGAATGTCAGCCACTACCTCCCCTGTGCAATCCTCCTGCCTAATTTCTCTTTGTTCTCCAAACTGAAGTCCCTCCGGGAAGCTCAGTTCCATTCTCC
Source organism: Macrotus californicus (assembly GCA_007922815.1). Classification (NCBI taxonomy): domain Eukaryota; kingdom Metazoa; phylum Chordata; class Mammalia; order Chiroptera; family Phyllostomidae; genus Macrotus; species Macrotus californicus. The sequence continues at coordinate 25,246 of VMDR010009280.1, forward strand.
TCATTGTCTGTCCTTCTCTGCACTGGTTGGGAAGCCATGTTCCCTTCTGTTGTAGCACGTGTCACACCCGGGGTGGTGGGGGCTGGGTGGGGGGGACATGTTTCTCCAGCTAGAGGGTTTGTTCCTCTCAAGGGCCTGGATTATTTCTTATTACTCTCTCTTTGTTGCCTAGTACATAGTAGGTGTTCAACAAAAGCTTGTGAATAAATATTAGTGAATAGCTGACTCACTCTTTCTGAATGGTAGAGTGTAAGAGGTATCATTACTGAGGGCACATGCTGTAGAATGCACTCACACTCAAGTGCCATTTAGTGCTAAGCGGAAACATCCTGTTACCACGGCTTAAATTGACATTTTAAGCAGCCAAAGCTTTTGGCTTTGCAAACCGGTGTCACTTGAGGCCATCCTCTCCAGAAATATTCCCAATACCTGGGCAGCTCTAAGGCTGTCCTGTTTGTCTTCACACACAGTATAAACCTGGTCCTGTCTTTAGAGTTATCTGACTTTGGCAATGGAATTGGCCACTTACAAGGCTTAAGTGCACAACATGGTCAAGCTGAAGTATGGGGATCACGTGGAGTCTTAGATGAAAGAGATTGGCATATGGAGAGCTGAGGGTCTGGGTGCCTTGTCTGCCAGGTACAGCTACTGGCCCACCTGCCTCAGAATCAGCGGGGCCTCAGGAAACATGGGGTGGGGGTAAGGCATGCAGAACATGCTTCTGGAGTGGGGACCATGTAGTGAGGTGACCACTACAGGTCACCTCAAACCCAGTCAAAGGGAGCTCACCTGAAGTCTCTCCCTGCCCTTGCAAAAATCTGAGAGTTTCCTTCCTTTCTTCTACCTTACAAAGGAAAGAGTCAGGTTGATTTGAGGTGGAGCCACATTGATCTTGGAAAAATATTTAAAATAATACTTTTATATTGGCTTATCTGATGTTTTACAATTGTAGGATATTGCCACTCATGGAAAACAAGAGTAAGCATGATGGAAAATTTTAAGCTGTGTATTTGGAGATGAAAAATGAGTCTTTGTAAAGCAATGTTTCTCAAAAATCTATCCAAAAACCACCTGGAATTTTTTTTTTGTTTCAAATATAGGTTCCCAGAATGCCGAAAGACACGTAGAAGTGGAGCCCCTCTGGGTGTGTCCTGGGAATGTGCATTTTCATAAGCTCCCTGGCTGAGTCCCATGTACACTGAAGTTTGAGAAGCCACATGGAAAGCAGGTGACTTTTTCATTAAAGAGGAGCAAGGCTATGGGGGTACAATCAGGACAAGGGTCCCTGGGAGCCTGTAACCAGACGACTTGGGCAGAATTGAAAAGGTGGGTTATTTTAGAGAGACAGAATGAAAGACGCTCAAGCTCCCAAATTGAAAGGGCTGTAGTGTTTACGGCAGAAACAAGGCACTGACAACAAAGGGCGGCCTATCTCCCCAGTGCAGGGATAGGGTGTGTGGGCGCAATTACCAGCATCAAAGGGCCGTTCCGAGCATCACTAAATAAAAAGCGGCCTATTATTAGAAACGTAATAGTCATATCTTATTTTAAAACCTGTTTTTAATCTATTGCCACCTGTAAAACTAGACTCAACAGATCAAATGTTAAGGCTATCTAAAAATACTCTGAGCAGAAACATAATTAGGGGTCTAATTAAGATTATCATGGAATAGGCTCTGTAGACAAGCCCGAAGAGATAAGCCCCAATCAGTAGCATTAAGTTCTAAGTGTTAGTTAGACTTAGGGTCTAAGCCATGTGTTTTTTGGACAGTATAGAAATTACATTGAACACGTTTCAAAACCCAAGTAATGATGGCAGTTTTCATTTAGAGAACCTTCTAAGTGCAGTGATTTCGACAGACTAAACAAGGTGATGTTGGAAGGTTTCTAGCTCATGAAAAATCTGAGCTGTAGGCCCTCAGCTCCCTCAGTTCTCAGATACCACTTCAGGAAGCACTCTGAGGGCTCCTGGTTCCCTTTTCCAAGGCCATCATGTTTGGCATGTGCTACAAGACAATGTGAAATGTCTGGACCTGGTTATTTAGCCTAGAAGGTTCTTTCTGTGCAACAGACCAAAAGTAAGTAGTGTTAGATTTGGGTGACACTCCATTTTTTTTTTTTGTTTTGCACTCACAAGGGAATTCAGCAGTGTAGTTTTAAAAAACATGCATGATTTTGGGTATTTATATGTCCAATGACCTTATTGAAGTGGTCACTGATGACTTCACTTAAATGTGGAGTCTCAAAAACCAAACAGATAAAAACACAAAAGCAGAAACAGACTCACAGGCACGGAGAATGAACTGCTGGTTGCCAGGGACAAGAGGGATGGGGCAGGATGGATGAAAAAGGTGAGGGGGATTAAGAGAGACAAAAATTCCAGCTATAAAATAAAATCACAAGGATGTAAAGCACAGCCTAGGAAATTCAGTGAATAATATCGTAATAACTACGGTGACAGATGGTTACCAGACTTACTGCGCTGATCACTCTGTAAGGTATATAGGTGTCAAATCACTGTGTTGTACACCTGGAACTAGTGTGATATTGTCGGTCGACTATAATTTTAAAATAAATTAATTTAAAAAATACAGTGATTATTTGAAGAAAACATAGCTTGAAAATTAACCACTCAAAATCACTGAAATAATGAGGCATCACCGTAGAAACCCACCTCAAAATGAGAAAAAATTGTTTGAGTCTCCTATCTGGTGGCCTGTCTTGAATTTTTCCCCCTGGAAACTACTTACACAGGTAAGAAGAGATAGAATAAGGAGAATGATCTTTCACGTCTCCTTAACCACCTGCCCAACTCACAGTTTCCTCGAGGCTGGAGAAGGTTATTAGATGTTTCAGTTGAAAAGATGGAACGTATGTGAGGGAGGCTTCCATCCAGGGGTCCACAGGCCCGACTGACAAGGCCGCTAGCCAGGTGGTCTCGGTGCTTCTGTTCCAGGAATATGTTCTTTCTGGAAGCAGTGATCCTATCAAGTCTGTTAACACAAAATTGTGTCTCAGCGGTTTTGTACCTTCCCCAACGCACAAACCAGCCTTTTCCTCATAAACTCATAAATTTCCCTACAGTTCCTTAAACAGAAACCTGGGGGGTACCTCGATTCTCTCACCTCATCATCCCCGCAAATGGTGCCGTCAAGTAGATTTGTCACTTTCCCCTGCAAACACACTTCCAGTCCTTCTCATCCTCTCTGCATGACAGCTTTGCCCAAGCCATCACTTACCTTGTCTGACTACCCTAAGAGCCAAAGGAGGTATCCTTGTCTTTACTCTGCACCTTCCCCCTGCATTTCATGCACGGGAGCCGTGGTGACTGAAAAACTTGAGCTGTATCTTATGACTCCCCTGCTCAAAATGCGTTTACTTGCTTCCCACTACTCTTAGAATGAAACCTGAAACTCTTCTCAATGCCTGAAAAATTCAGCGTTCGCTGGTCACTGCCCACGTGTCCAGCATGACTTCTTGCCATGCTTTCCCTTGCTTAGCGCTCCTTTTTCAAGAAGCCGAGGTCTTGCCTCCCTCTCTCCCTGCTCCCCCGCCCAGAATGGTTCACCCCCACCCACTAACACGACCGAACTACCTGACCAACCCCATCCATCCATCACCCCTCAGCTCCAACGTCCTTTTCTCCAAGAGGACCTCTCCAATTCCTCTTCCATCTAAATTGGATCCCTCTCTAGTTTTATTTGATTAATTCAGTCTTCTCCTTGGCATTAGAAGATCCACAAGGGTGAGGACCACATATATTTTGCTCATCACGGTAACTCCAAACCTTGTATAGCTCAGGAAAAAGAAAAAGGTGGAAGACGGTTGAAATTGAAAAGGGTCAGGTGAAAGACTTCAACTTTTTTGTTAATGTTTTATTTGATAAAAAAATATGTTATGCAAATATAAAATGTTGATATATTTTTAAATTCAGAGTGTGGGTTTCAGGGATGTTTGTTATATAATCTTTTCTAGGATACATTTAAAAAAAATGTAGGGCATCTGATTCGAAGCATTACAATCAGTTCATTTGTAATTAATTAATACACCCAGCAAATGTTCTCATGTGCTGCTGACATACGTGGATTTGTGCTAAGAACTGTAATGTGATGACAGCTGTCTGCCCAGGTACAGTGGCTTCCTACCGTGGGAACTTCCTGGTGTAGGTTTCCCCACAGTCAGGGCTGATTTTTAATTGAGATTGAACAACAGTTAGATCCACCTGTGGCGTGATTAAAACTGGCCTGCCTATTTACATCTATGATAAAGACCAAATGCCTTTCCTACTTATCTCTTCTTCCTCGCTCCCATCTTCCCTTCCCAGACCTCTGCAGTGCCAAGTCATTTCTTCTGAAGCAGCAAGTCTTCGTAAAGTGTTGAGGGGATCCTTCCGTAGAGTAAGAGTGTTAAGTATTTTGTCAGATAAAACACTTGGGAGAGCTTAAGGCCAAGATCTAGGAAAGGATAGCCATTGTGCCGAAGATGCTGAGTAAGCTTGTTTGTCAAGGTTCAGTTTCTAAAATGGGTTAGCACAGCTGACAAGCTTTTGGACAAATTATGAGAATTCTTTTTTCTACTCTTGTCAGCTCTACTTCTTAAAGCAAAGATTACAGGAGATGTTGCCAACATCTACTGGCCCAATGAGTATAAAATTGAAACTACAAAATGGAGTGCTATGCATCTTCAGTCACGTGTATTATAACTCCGAACGGTTAAGAACTTACCTGAGCAGAGATGGTTGCCTATTCATCTTTTGATGACTACCCAGTGACATGAGACTAGAGCAATCGCATTCAGGCGGCCAGGTGGCAAGTGCTGCCTTTATGTTATTAGATTGGACTTTACCACTGTTTCTATTAGACAGCTTGAAGCAGTCTCCCAAGGCAGCTTCAGCTAATTCCTGACAGCATGGTACCCCAGCTCTCAAAGGGTTCTTGTTTGAGACCACATGACTATTTCTGAATTCAGACTCCAGTACTCACAGTTTTCCTGGTGAAGACAAAGAAAGCAATAACCAACAAGGCATAAAAGGACTGGAAACAAGAGGTCCCTTGGGCTTGGTGCCGTGATTTTGAATTCACTAATAGGAATGGCGGGTGTTGTTGCCATTTTGGTGATGGGTAAGCTAACACATTAATAATTTAGTTCCTGACTTTGATTTTTCATATTATTTCAAAGTTTGTCTCATTCTGTTTTGTTTCCATAACGTATGATGTGGTCATACATTATGGAAAGAAAATATTCTCTTCCTAATCTATTCCGGAACCTCGAGTGGCAATGTGGTAGAGAGAGACAGAACAATGGAAATGAGGGGCCCGAATCCTGGCAGAATTCAGAGGACCACTTTGCTCCTTGCTGTGATTTTTTTTCCTATGAAGAATGGGTAATATAGGGAGAACTAGAGATTGAATAACAGAGTTCAGCTGCCCATCCTAGTGCAGTTAGTAGCTGAATACAAAAAGATCCACTTCAGTGGTCTGCTCCCCAGCAGACAGGGGCTTGTCCCTTTCATTTCATCGAACCACTGTTGGGAGCTCTGGAGCACGTTGGAGGGCATTGTCTCTGAAACAGAATTCAGTGCACCTTTGTGAAAGGCCTCAGTGTCTTCTCTAATCATTATTAGGAGGAGGAACAAGTCATTTGTACCCAGGTTCCTTTTTTGAAGCTTTCCTTCTCAGCTCCTCTCACAGCCCCGCTCCCACCTAGACAAATGGCCTGGAACCGCCTCAGAGGACGCTCCTGCCTGCAGATGGCAAGACATAAGGGGGTGAATTGGCAGCACATAAAAAAAGACCCCACCTAGTCTCCACCTGCCAGTCAGATGCTGCTCCATCAGAACGAAAAACAATGGAGAGAACGAAGATCGTGCAGTTGAACCTGATCCGTTTACAGCAATCTCTAATCAGCTCAGGAACCACGCCCCCCTCACCCCTCGTCTCCCTTCTATCATCTGTCTGCATCTGTGTAGCTCTGAGCACAGCATCAAGAATACCTTGACAAGGGTGTCACTTTAATCTGAAAGTCTCAAAATGATTGGGGAAGAGAAAAGAATTGTCTTTTGCCTTCACTTCCAAAATAAAAATGATCTGTGGAGAAAAAAATATTTCCCTGGGAGATCTTCGGATGCCGAGTCGTATGTCTGCCCTGTTGATGGAGATGATTTCAGGGTAGGAGAGAGGGCATGGCTTCCCGTCTTCGTTCATTAGGCAAAGATGTGTCAAGCCAGCCGAATGGAGGCTAATTTCTCCCCGCTCACAAAAACGTGAAGGGAAACAACTTTGGAATTTTAAGTTGGAAGTTTGATTGAGACTGTCTGGTGTTCTGTATGTGATCTTCCACGTGTCTTTAACACCTAGGGGTTTATTTGTTATGTGCCCAGTAGAGATAATACCTAAATTAGGGTAACGTGGATATGGAATACAGTGATGTCTGTGAGAAGGCTCGTTGCAGTACTGACTTCTATGGGTAGACAATAACATTTAATGTGAATAAAGACAGAGGTTAATATCGGCAATGGCAGGAGCTTCGCCCTGAGCCACCATCATGGGAGAGGCAATCCCTACCCAGGGGTGACATGTGTTGAGCCCCACATTCCACGCATGCCCCCATGTGCACATGTACATATCAAGCCAGCAGGACCTTGCACATGAGTGGGGGAGGGAAGACTTGCATCTGGGCCTCCACGCACACTCTCTCTCTGCGTGCTTTCCTGTGTGTGGCCTCGCACCAGCGTGGCTGCAGCGGCAAGCTCCCACCGCACTTGTTTGCAGACAGACATACAGGCTCTTCTCAATCACGACTGCCTCAGAAGCTCTGTGCTTCCAGGAGTTCGTGCTGCAGGCGTTTGGTTGCTCTGTCTCCTATGTCGCGTCTACAGGTGCTCTCCCAACCTTTCTTTCTATTGCCATGTATTTGTCAAAGAAACCAGGTTAGTTGTTCTGTAGGGGCTTCCTACAGTCTGGATTTGGCTACTTGCATCCCCATATTTTTAACCTTTTCCTTTCTCTTGTCTATTTCCTATAAATCAGTAGCTATAGGTCCAGAGGCTCATTGGATTCAGGTTAGGTGTTTTGTTAAGAGTACCTTGTAAATCAGAGGTGTCAAATTCATTTTCAAAGGGCGCCACATCAGCCTCCCTGTTACCTTCAAAGGGCTGAATGTGACTTTAGGACTGTATAAATGTAACTACTCCCTAACTAGGGGCAAGGAGCTCAGTGCTGCCGCCGGGTAGCAACAAGGTGGAGGGTCAGATTTGGCCCACCAGCCTTGTGTTTGCCACCTGTGTCCTAGATGGTACTGTATTCTTTCTGCTGTATCTTCAAGAAGCAAAAATTCCGCAGTTGTTTCTCTTTTTGGGGACACTGGGATTGATCGGTGGGTTTAGAGCATGATCAGGTCAGCCTGATTCATTCTTTATAAGGTTTATCTACTGGTTTTGAAAGCCACTGGTCCTTGCTCCTAGAAACTTTATTGTTAGGGTTTGCAAAACCCTAATATTCTAATTTTATCATTTCTTTTTTATTTATTGGCTGGAATTCTTTTATAAGTAAAAACCTGCAATCATCAAACATTTGGGCACTCTTAGGTATAACAGGGGTCGGAAAGACAGCATAAATGCTGACAAGTTTCACTTTACCAGGTCCCCGAATAATGAGTTTGTTTCCTAACATTCTTCAAAGGTGATCAATGATGTGACTACAGTTTTTATTTCTTAATGTAATTAGGAATGCACAGGTTTTTCACATATTTAATAGGTTTTGATCCATTATGGTTGCTCTCCTTTTTAACCTTCCTTCTTGGCTAGTGAAACCACCACACGTTGGCCATTAAATCCTATTTTCATGACCCCAGTAACCTCGAGTGACTTCTTTGTTTTCTCCACACCACGGGATGTTTCTGATTCATCTTGAACGTGTTCTGCCCCGGACCTGGAACCAGTCACTCCCCCAAGCAGCTCTGGCTGACTTTATTGGGAAATGGCATGTAGAGACCCCAGTCTGATGTTAGAGGTGGTCGGTGTAGCCAGGCTTCTTGTTGTTCCTTGGCATTTCTAAGAGACAGAAGTAGAAAATGAATTTATATTTAGAGAAAAAGAATATGAGTTTATTCAAAGATTTCCAAATCATACTCATGATTCCATGGTGTTAACTTACTTGATTTTGTATTTATGTCTTATTTCTCTTGTACTGAAAATCTTATTTCCTAAGTATAGTAGTTGCACAACAACAAATGCAACATTTTGCTAGTGATATGATTGCTAAAAATAATTTAAAATTTTCTTATAACTCTTCTTGATCTGAAGATATATTCTAGCTAAAGATATATTTTAAAATTATACCATTTTAATGTCACTTGGTATATTGTTCTCTGTGATTAGGTCAGTAACAATATATAGATTCATTGGTTAATTTTGGTTTCCTTTTAGGGATTGCTTTATAATTTAATTTTGCTTTATAATTTTGTTCTATATAAAAAACTATGGTGTTATTAATCATTTTATTTGTTTTTAGAAACTCTTCAAATTTTATTTTATTTATTTTTATTGTTGTTCAGTTATAGTTGTCCCAATTTTTTCCCAATTGTTCTCCCTTGTCCTGTGCCCTCCCCCATCCCACACCCAACCCCCACCCTGTTGTCCACGTCCATGGGTCATTCATACCTATTCCTTG